>CAUYQV010108081.1:0-15301 GCA_963574575.1 Galagoides demidoff
ATATATATAAAATGTATGTTTTGAAAAAGAAATAAGCTGAAATGGTTATAGAAAAGGAATAATTTAAAATTTCCCTATTTGGAAATACTGTATGGTTCTACTAAGTGACAGATGGATAACCATTGCTTTAGTTTGTTTTCAGGTTTTGTCAGGTTTTGTGGGAATACTATTTGATGTATTATTTGAATACTTAATTTTATTCTGCTATTTATAAATGCTAAAGGTCAATTAAAATTGTGTTTATAATATAAATATACAATTATGGAAATGTTTGGGCATTCCAAACATGGTGACTTTTTGTCACATTTTAAATAAACTTCAAGCCGTTAAAATTATACTCCAGGATGACTACAGGGTATCCCAAAGGTTGCCCCTGAAGATACCATACAGAGGGAAAATAGGAAATTACAGCTAAGTGTACTTTTATTCACAAAATGTTCATTACAAAATTCTACGAAATATTTAGAAAATATTCTCTATGTGTTGGCCACCTCTTTTAAGGGTGGATAATGATGAGGTAAAAGCTGTAGAGGAAGTGCATCCCTCTCAACCCATGTGTGAATTAGAAGTGAGGTTTGATATTACTATTCCAACAATATTGGACCATTTAAAACAAACCGGCCAGTACAGAAGCTGGATAGATGGTTTCTGCATGAATCAAACGAGAGTCAGAAAAGAAATCATCTCAAAGGTTGGCTTTCTTTGCTGTCACTCCATAAAGATGGACCACTTCTACATCATGTTCTTTTGTGTGATGAAAAATGGATTCTTTTGGACAATCTCAAGTGCTTGGCATAGTAGCTAAATAAAGATGAAGTGCCAAATAGCCCTAATTGAATATTCATCAGAAAAAACTAATGGTGTCTGTTTGACAGTCCAGCCCTGGTATTATTCACTGTGACTTCAAGAAACCTGGTCAACCAATTACAGTGGATGTCTACTCCGGGAAAACAGATGATACAATGAGTATGCTTCATTTAAGCAACTGAAATTGTCAATAAAAACAGGCCAATCCTCTTGCAAGATAATGCTACAACATAAACAACACCGCCCAACCTACAGAAGTTGGACTTAGAAACTCTTAATCATCCACTGTATTCACTAGACCTTGTACCAGCTGACTACCACTTCTTCCAAGATTTGGACAACTTACTGCCGGCAAAAATATTCAATTATCAATGAGCTGTGGAAAATGCCTTTCATGATTTCATCACCACTTGCTGTCCATGCTTTTTAGTTGTTGGCATAAACAAAGTACTGTTAAGATGTTATAACTGTGTCAATAGTTTATGAGAATACTTTATTTGCACTGCTTCTTGTTGGAGATATAATAAACATTCTATATTTTTAATGACCTAAATAGCATAAAGTGGCAAATTTTATGTTGTGTATATTTTACTACATTTAAAAATTCAAAAAAATGTTCAATAATAAATGGAAGGAACAAAATAAATGTTAAAATATAAAAAAAAATCTACTCTCAAAATTTGTTATTATCTTTCTAAAACATGTGATACCAGAGAAGTCACATTGTCCAGCTGAAATATTTATCCCAGAACAAAATGTAATGCCTCAAATTCTTCAAAATACTCATTCCCACAAAGCATCTGTGAGTGTACTCAAATTCCCAAGATTTTTTAGGGATATGGATCATGGCAACAGAAAGGACTATTAAAGGTTTCTGATGCTTAGTCTTAAAACCCCAAACTGTGTAGTTGCACTCTGCTTTCAATCCAACCATCTGCCTTTGTTCATTATTCTTCATCCTTTTTCTTCCTCTTCATCTTTTTTTATATTTTTGTATCCTAAACAATTTCTCCCCTGTCTCATACAGAGTACATTTCTCCCCTATTCTGAAGCCAGACATTAAGTGGAAGAGTTGCAGAAATTATGAATGAGGGCCTGACTTCTTAATATAAGCACTTACTCTGCCATTCTTTAAACAAGGGCTGAGTTCCTCCTGAGAGAAATCTAGTGATTGGAACTGTCTTCACATAGTTATGAATGGAAAAAAATATTCTAAATCAAACATTAGTAAATGACATCCAACCATATAAGAAAAATATGCATAACCCCATGGTTAATAATTTTAAAAATTCCCAGCCCTCAAAAACATAAGGACGTACAATATTGTAGTTTTTAAATTGTATAAATTTTAAATATATTAAATACTTAAAAAGTCTAAAGGAAAATGCATGATTTTAATAGATATGAAAATAAAGGTTATAATATTAAAATTCTTAATAGAAAATAATTACTAATTAGAAATACTTTGTAGAAAAGATAGGAGTTTACATCCTATCAATATAATTTTTCAATCCTGTTCAATTCAGTTCCACTATTTTTCCTTTATGAGAAAAACCAGTTCTAGTCCATTGGTGTATGTATCTAGTTTTGTGTCATTACCACACTGTTTTGGTTCCAATAGCATTGTAGTATATTTTGAAGTCTGGCAATGTGATGCCTCCACATTTGTTCTTTTTGCTTAAGATTGCTTTGGCCATTCAGGCTTTTTTCTAGTTCCTAATGAAGCATAGATTTATTTTTCTGGATCTGTGAAATGTGAAATTGATATTTTTGTAGGTATTGCATTGAATCTAAATCACTTTTGGTAGTATGAAGATCCTAGCAATGTTGATTGTGTCAATCCTTGGGCATGATACATTTTTGTGTGTCTTTCCTCAGTGTTTCACAGTTCTCTTTGTAGAGCACTTTCACCTGCTTGGCTCAGTATGTTACTAGATATGTTATTTTATTGGTGGTGACTGTAAATGCTATTGACTCTTTGATTTGATTGTCAGCTTGGCTGTCACCATTGTAGAGTAAAGCTACTGATTTCAGTACAGTAACATGAGACTTTGATGAATTTATTTATCAAATCCAGGAGCCTGTTGGTGGAGTGTTTGGATTCTTTTAGAAATATTATCATGTCATATGCAAAAACTAATAGTCTGACCTCCTCTTTCTCACTTTGGATACACTTTATTCCTTTCTCTTATTTCTCTGGCTAGGACTTCCAGCAATACATTGAATAGAAGTAGTGATAGTGTCTTGTTCCAGGTATTAGGAGGAAGGTGTTCAACTTTTCCCTATTCGGTGAGATGTTGGCTATGGGTTTGTTGTATAAGCTTTTATACTTTGGAGATATGTTCCTTGTATGCCTTGTTTGTTGAGGGTTTTTAATCATAAAAGGGTGCTAATATTATCAGATATTTTGTCTGTATCTATTGAGATGACCATATGGTCTTTGTTTTTGATTCTCTTTATGGAATGGATCAGATTTATTTATTTCCATATTTTGAACCATCTTTGCATTCCTAGAATATTACACTTGTACATTTCTTCTTTCAGTATTATCATTTTTTCCTCACTTGTTTCATGTTCTTTAATTATGTATATATACATATAGGATTATTCTATCTTCCTGGAGAAGTTACCACTTTATCATTATGTAATAGCTATCTTTATCCACAATAGTCTTTTCTAATATAAGTTGGCCTTGTCAATATTAAAACATATTTTTTGATTAGTAGTTGCATTGTACGTCTATCTCTATCCTCTGATTTTAACCTCTATAATTGTTAACCTTCACAGTTGTTTTTTGTAGGGAATACATAGTTGGGTTTTTTCCTCCCTTCTCTCACTTGTAATGCTATTTAATTGGTGTATCTACATTATTTACATTTATAGTGATTATTGATGCAGTTGGATTAGTATGTATTATGTTTCTGTTTTCTATTACTTGATTTTTATATTTCTTTTTATTCTGTTACTATGCTCTCTTTCCTTTGAGCTTTTTTTAATGATCTCTTTCTATCTCCTCTTTTCTCATTACCTTTCTTATTTGAGAAAACCCTAGAAATTGCAATATCCATTTTAACTAATCTATCTGCATATAACATTATACCACTTCACAGGTAATTTAAGTTGTCTTATATAAATAATTTCCAATTTATCTCGCTCATCCCTTATGGCTTTCATATCAACCATTTTACTGATACATATGCTACAACCATCCAACACATTGATACCATCACCAATATTACACTGAATCATTAGTTTTCTTTAGTTTTTTTTAGAAGAATTAAAAGATGTTATTTTCATTTTTATCTGTCTTGGACTCTTCCTTTCATTATGTAGATCTAAGTTTATGGCCTATATCGCTTTTCTTATGACTGAAAGTCATTTAATTATTAAAATTAATCATTTAATATTTGTTGTACAGCAGACATGATAGACAAATGGTAGTAATAACTTCCAACCTTTCTACATGTTGAAGCTGAAATTGAAATTCAGTTCATTAATTTTTAATCAAATAATTTGAAAAATCTCTCTATTTAAGAATTATTTCCTCCACTTTATCTCAGTGTTTCTTCTTGGCATGTTTTTCCACCATGATTTTGCCATATTCACATATTTGTTTTTATTTAAGAAAGTAGGATGGCACTGATTACTTGTTAGATATTTTTTTTTTGCTATCATACTATATGTAAATTAGTTTCCCTCAAAATTTTCTTTGGGAATTAGAATATTTAACTGGGGCTCCATGAAAGGATCTGCAGATTTATGGTGTTGTGACTCCTGGGATTTCTTTTTATTTCATTTATTGTATATTTAAAAATTGTAATTGCATATACTTATGAAGTATAAAGTGATGTTATAATTTTCAAATACAATGTGGAATGATTAAGTCAAGATATTTAACCTACCCTTCACCTCTACTATTATTTTTTTGGCCAGGGCTGAGCTTGAAACTGCCACCTCCGGTATATGGGGCCAGTGCCCCACTCCTTGAGCCATAGGCACTGCCCATCTCTACTATTTAACATTGTTTTGTGATGAGGACATTTGAAATTTAACTTTTAATTTTAATTAATTGATAAGTTGGGCTTTTATACTGAATCCCTTCAAATGTTAGAAAGAAAAGATACTTATTCTAGAGAAACCAGTACTACACCAAAAGTTATTTTTTTAAAGGTAGTTAATTGTGTTTATTTAAAGAAAATCTCTTTGGTATTTGCCTAGGCGATATGTGACATGGTTATAAAGCTTTATTGATGGACTTTCAATTCATGGAACTGTTCTGATAACCTTTTTTCACCCCAGGCTCATTTATTCAGTCCACATCTCCTTCAGGTTACCCTTCTCCAATTCTCTCCTCTCATTCTAGAATTCTGAACTTAAAAGTACTCTGCTTTGAGTAATCTGTTAACATGCTTCTTTCTCTTTCCAGCTTTTAGAAATGTGCTTATCTTTCTCATTTGCATCTCTGTCTCCAGACTTATCCCCATATCCACCTCACCATAGTCACTTTTATTAATTTCCTATCATATTTTGAAGTTGAGTTGAAAAGATCCAACACATTTGATGTGCCTAATAGATACTTTTTGGGTCTCCTTTATGCTCCTCTCATGGAACACAAAGCCTGGCCCTTACTGATCCATTTCTCCCAGAACATTTTGGGAGACCAAAATGTGTTCAGTAACTTTTTCAATTCTAAAAGCCTATCAGAGAAATTGGAGTTCACTTGCTTTTAGCTATGTCTAAGGGAATAAGGAACATCATAAGCTAAAATATTTAAAATCATATCTCCAAATTTGAAAGGTAAGAGCTTAAAGTAGTTGTTTTAATTAATTTATTCCCAATAATATGTATGGTTTAGTTAAAATATTTTGTATAAATGAAGTGGGAATTTAAACACAATTTTGTATGATTGCACTTCTCCATTTGGCAAAGTTATCAGAAACAACTTTCACTAAGAGGTGTTTTCTATTCCTATACTCATCAAGCAAAGTGAATAAATCAGAAATAATTTTTAAATGTCTTTGAAAACATGTGCTTCTAAGAATTCAGTTACATACATACAGACACACACACTGATACACACATACAGGAATCAAGAACAGAAACTTAAATCATAGTGCTAATGGGCTAGATCATTAGTGGAATGTATTAAAGGATAAACATTTTTGCTTGCACAGACATGGCTGTTCAGTTTTTTTACTTCGTTGTCTTTAATTTTACAGTGCTGTCCATCTCTCCAGGATGACTATATTATAAAAAGTTTGGTTTACCTTTTAGATGAAGAAGTTTGTACCAATGTGAGCTCGACTTTTGATAAAAGGAAACTTCTGTATCATATATTCCCTAGTTGTTTCTAGAAGGTCATCATGGAATAAAGGCCAAATTATTATAGTCTTTGTGGTCTTTCAACACCACATTGCTTTTAAAAGTATGTGGTAAAGGTAGATTTACATTTTTTTGTAGTAAGTTATTACAAATTCAGCAACTTAAAACAATTTCTTATTTCACAGTTTCCAAGAATAATGAATCTGGGCACATTTTACCAGGGTCTCTGCTCAGGGTTTGGTAAGAATGGAGTCAAGCTGTTGTTTGGCTTGCTATCTCATCTCACGTCTTGACTAAGGAAGAATCTATTTACAAGCTTATTCAGATTGTACTCAGAATTCTTTTCCTTGCCCCTGTATGACTAAGGACTCCAGAATCTTCCTGACTGTGCACAGTCCTCACTCTAAATTTTAGAGGCTAGCCCAGGTCCTAGAGGCTTCCAGCAGTTCCTTGTCATGATGGCTTGGTGTGCATGATACTTCCTCAAATCCGTAAGAATAATATTTTCAGTCTGCTTAGATGGAGTCACATAACTTAATGTAATTAAGTGAATTATAGCTAAAGGCCTTTACTTTCTTACATAACCTAATTATGAGAATGCCATCCCATCACCTTTGCCATGTTCAGCTGGTTGGAGGCAAGTTATAGCTTCCACCCATACTCACGGGAAGGACTGTAGGGAACAGAAACATGGAAGCACCTAAATGTCTATCTGCCCCACCTGTTTGGGTCATAGTCATCATTCTTGCAACCTGACCATCTCTCTTTTCCTATCTTTCCAAATATAATCAACATTTGCCATATATTATCAATTTGAGGCCAGTATATGCACAAAACATTATAATTTATGAGAGGGAGACATCCAAGAGCAGGAGAAAAAAGATGGCAATTTTGTAAGATTACAAAATTGTGGCAAGATGATGTGGTTGAATGTGACTATTGGCAGGAAACTCATACTAAAGACATCTGTATATTTGGTGCATTTGTTTACACCATCAGTCATCTGTTTGGCAGAGAATTGAATTAATTTTAAGGACCAGGGCAGTTTCAATTATAGGATAGACAGCTTATGTGTAGAAGCATTTAAATTGATGGGTGATATATTGTTTACCAATTAGGCTCTCGGGTTTTTGACTCTTTTACATAGTGACAGCTAAAACATGGAATGGCCGCCCGTCAATGTGCTCCCATACATTCACAAACTAAAATATAAGTCAACACATTGTACATTTGAGAAATGAACATATTTAATTAATAAATATATAAATTAGCATAAAATACTATGCACACATTGAAAAGATGAAAAATGGAATTATCAAAAAGCCAAGCATCAGGAAAAAGTTTGGAGACCTGTTTTTGGAATATTTCAGCTCAAAGAAATAAATTTGCAAAGAGGCAAAAGGAAAACCACAGTTAGCAAGTTAAAAAAAAATCTTCAGAATTCGGTATGTGAACAAAAAGGAAAGCTCAGACTTTGAAATAAGGACATCAGAAATTCAGGAAGATATAGGATCAACTTAAAAACAAATTTTGATCTTGTGGTCAAGAAAAAAAAATTCTAGAATAGAGAGAGAATAGAGGATCCAACAATTCTTTTAACCTACATGTGGTAAAAGAAAAAAGGGGCCAAGTTAAGAAAGAGGTAAAATTTTTAAAACATAGATAAACTTTCATAAAGAAGGTAGATATCCAGTGTGTGGAACTGAGATGTAGCAGAAAGTTTCTACTCCTGTATGAAAAGAGACTGGGAATAATCATGTTTATGCTGCTGTCTGTAGCAGAGCGTTTTACCAGGGTCTTGGAGGTTCAGGTACACTAATGCACAAGCAGCCACTGGCTGGAACTGCTGCTCCTTCCAGCTTTCAAATACAGAATTGCATCCTTAATTCAGTCATTAACTATGAGGAAGTTCACCTGGAAAAAGTTGTAAATTAAGTTCTAAAATTTATGTAATAGACTGAATTTAAAGGCTAAAGGAATTAATGGCCAAAGTGAGCAGTAATATAGAAGTAAGAACAAATGAAAAACATTCAGAATTCTGCT
The DNA here is from genome assembly GCA_963574575.1 of Galagoides demidoff. Classification (NCBI taxonomy): domain Eukaryota; kingdom Metazoa; phylum Chordata; class Mammalia; order Primates; family Galagidae; genus Galagoides; species Galagoides demidoff. Next base: position 8,173 of record CAUYQV010108081.1, read on the forward strand.
AATGCTTTTAAATATGAAATTTGCCAGGGTGGCTGTGGTCTTGTGAAAGCAAGACTTTGGACTTTGAAGAACCTGGACTTCGGACTTGGCAGAAACCATACTTATTCAATCAAAGAAATAAAAGAAAAGAGAAGAGAAGAGAAGCCATGAAAGAGCAAATTAAGTAATTTTTATTCCCCCAGACTGTTGGGCATGGACCACATCATTGCAAATTCCTATGTTTTGTCAAGGAAGGCAAGCTTTATCGGTAGCAAACTTATTCCCTAGATATGGAAAAGTAGTATCACATTTTTACATATTTAGTGATAAATTACTCCAAATTAAGTCTTTAAGTTCAAAAGAAAATTGGGTACACAAGAGAAGCTAAACCTATTAAGATCGTCTCCTTTCTCCAACTCCCCCCTCCCAGTGTTCCTCTTTCCTCCTCCTTTTTCTTCTAGAAACATCCTCATTTTCATAGGTAAAAGTGAAGGTATATTTGAAGACACGATATAGATGTGATGGCATCATGTACTAAATTCTGACTCATATATTTTACACAGAAAATAATGTTTTTCTTATATCTTAAATAACTGAAATGATTTTGATTAATTTTTTGATATTTCCAATGTAATATTTGCCAACTAGGTTGTATAACTTTTTCCCTGAAGTATGATTGATAATTAAAAGCTGCATACATTTAAGATGTACTATGTGATATTTTGATGCATGTAAACATTGTGAAATGATTACCACAATCAAGCATGTTAATATATTCATCACCTCTTATAATTTCTTTTTGTGTGTGTGGTGAGAATACTTAATATCTACTCTCTTAGCAGATTTCAAGTATATCGTACATCATGTATATGTTTGTATTAAATTTCTAGAACTCATTCATGCTATCACTAAGAGTTTATGCCCTTTGTCCAACATCTCCCATGCCCTCTAAAGTTGACAACAATCCTTGTACTATTTCTTTTTGTTTATTTATTATTATTTTTTATTAAATCATAGTTGTGTACATTAATCCAATAATGGGGTACAATATGCTGGTTTTATATACAATTTGAAGTGTTTTCATCAAATTGGTTAACATACCCTTCACGGTATTTTCTTAGTTATTGTGTTAAGACATTTATATTCTACACCTAGTAAATTTCACGCGTACCCTCGTACTGTTTCTATGAGTTGAACTATTATTGACTAAACATAAAATTGGAATTGTGTAGTATTTGTTGTTCTCTGTCTTCCACCACTTAGTATAATGTCTTTCAGGTTTACTGAGGTAGTGCAAATGGCACAATGTTTTTTCTTTTTTAAGGCTTTGTCCAGTCTTCCATTGACTGTCACATAGATTCCAGATCCTGGCTATTGTGAGTAATGCTGTAATAAATACGGGAGAGCAGATATCTCTTTGGAACAGTGATTTATTTCTCCTAGATATACACCCAGGGGTGGAGTCACTAAGTTATATAGTAGTTCTATATTTAGTTTTTTGAGGAACATCTGCTTTGTTTTCCATAATGGCTGTATACATTAACATTTCTGCCAACAACACATCAGGATTTCTTTTCCCACCATCCTTACTAATTCTTGCTATCATTTGGCTTTTAGATAATAGTCATTTAACAAGTGTGACTTGTAGTTTTGACTTGAATTTCTCTGATGATGACTAATGTTGAACCTCTTTTCAAATACCTGTAAGTTATTTCTAAGTCTCACTTGGAGAAAATGCCTAGTTAGGTACAGTCCCCAATATGACTATATTTGAAATAGGGCTTAGGAGGTGATTGAATGAGGTCATTAAAGTGGGGAACCAGTCTGGTAGAATTGGCGGCCCTCAAGTAAGAGGACTGCATCTCTCTGTCTCTGCCTCCTCCCTGCACCCAAACTCTCTCCCGCCTTCTGTCATGTGAGGATACAGGAGAAGGTATCTGTCTACAATGCAAGAGAAGTGTAATTTTCAGGAATCAAACCTGCTTGACTCTTCATTTAGGACTTTCCAGACTCCAAACTGTGAGAAAATAAATTTTTATTATATGCGCTACATAGTGTGTTATTTTGTTTTGGCAGCCCTACCTGTTTTTCTATTAACACCAAGGACTAACTCCAAATTACTTCAGGTAGATGGCTCAGCATACACTTGCCTGTACTACATCTTACAAGTATTTCTCAAATCTCTTTCCATCCTTCCATATACATTAAGCAAATAGCCAGTACAAATCACTGCTATAAGTCTTACCTTATGTTTGTGTGTGTATGTGTGTTTGTGTGTGGTCATTTAAATATGAATTTGAAAGAGGCCATGTAAAATATGGCAGCATGCTTTCTGGTAGTTCTATCTCAAATTACAGCCCTCAAAATATTTCTTTGAGTTCAAATCAACAGGGGGAAAATACAATGTAACTTTCAGAGGATTATTATATTCTAATATTTTAAAATTAAATATTTTAGTGATTTAGCTGTCTTTGTCTTTTGAATTTTCTTTTAAAGGATAAAATGTATCAATACATATAAACCTGATTATATGAAGTGTTTCCTGTTAGATTCCATTGTTTACTTTTGCTTTTATCTGTTTGCATGTCAAGTCTTTCATTAAAGCTAAAACACTGATGATATTTCCTTTCTATGTCAAAAACACTACAAAATATGAGGAACAGAATATTACATTTTTAAAAAAATTGTTGCAAGAACATTTAACATGTTATTCCCGCTTATCAAATTTCCACTTTTGAGTCTATACTCAACATGAATTTATTCACGTTGCATAAAAAAACTTAAGACCCATCAAAAGGCAACTCCCCAGAACACTGTTTCCCCTGACCTCTGAGAACCACCATTCAATTCTCTGCCTCTGTGAATTCAATTTTCTAGATATCTCCTATAAATGCCATATTTGACCTTCACTGACTGTCTTTTCCTGATTAGTATAATGTCTTCAAGGTTTATAAATGTTGTTTCTATTATATGATAAGGACTGAATGTGTTCCCCCAAAATTATATGTTGAAATCCTATATTGCAAACTGATGCTATAAAAAAAAAAATCCATCTCTTCTCAGCCTTTTGGCTAAGTTAAAGTGTAAAAAAATCCAATGTACTCAGTATTATTATAAATCCAATTTACAATCACTCACACTTTCATATGAAGAGTAAATCAGAACTATGGCCCAGGATGAAGGAGGGATGAGAGGGGACAGGAGGGGGTGGTGGAGGTCAGATTGAGGGAGGGTGAATTGTAGGATCACACCTATGGTACATAATACAAGTGTACTTGTTGGATTTATTAAGTATAGAGTACAAACATCTTAACACAATAATTAAATAAAAGAGATGATGTTTATATTAACCAGTATAATGTAAAACCTCCTAATTCTATATGAAATCAGCACATTATACCCCATAAATGCATTAATGTATACGTGATCTATGTGTCTATAATTTAATTTTAAAACATTTAAAAAAAGGTGAGACTTTGGTGGGTAATTAGGTCACAAAGGAATTCGTTGTGAATGGAACTAGTAGCTTTATGATAGAAACTCCAGAAGGCTTCCTTGTCCCTCTTGCCACATGAGGACACAGTCTCAATCATTTCTTTGTTCTGCGATTTCTCTTTATAAAGATCTCACAATGTGAATCTAAGTGTAATTGTGAGAAATAATGTAGGTCTTGTGTAATAAATATTTTCATTTCTATCCAAATATGTCAATTCTATATGTATATAAGAGAAAATATAGAATAATTCAATAAATTATTTTACAACAAAAGAGGTCAAGTAGTATAAGAGGCTATCAACAGTCAAGTTATTTCACCCTTGTGATAAAATTTTCTTTTGTATTCTGTCCTTTCTGTCATTTTTGTGGATGATTGAAACAAATAAAAAAAATTGCTTCTTTATCTGACACACTGTTTAATTTTAAAGACCACGGGAACAAGTTCTACACTTACTTTACTTGCTTTTTATCTGAGTTGTAAACTGAGAACAAGCCACTGAAGGGCAGGCTTATTAGGTGTCTTCACATCCTTCATGTGCCCCATATTTTTATGGCTACTTACTGGTCTTTGGCCTGCTCCATTTCCCAGTTCTCTTCTATAAATGACATTGGTGAAAGTCTGCTTGTGATGGCTTTCATTTCCATATCAGAGACCATTACATACAGTTGGTCAAAGTTTCTTTAATAATATCTTTAATATAGAGTAGAACTCCATTTTCTAGAACTAGAATATAAATGTTTTGATACAATGACTAAGCAAATGACATGAAATTTATGTTAACCAGCTTGATGATAGTATTTCAAATTGTATATGAAAACAGCACAATGTACCCCATGTTTGCATTAATGTATACAGCTATCAATTAATTAAAAAAAAAGGAAAAAAAACCAACCTTGCATCCCTGGAATAAAACCTAGTCGAACATAATGTATGAATTTTTTGATGATAAGCTATAGTCTATCGGCTAAGATTTTGTTGAGAATTTTTGCATCTATATTCATTAGTGAAATTGGTCTTAAATTTTCCTTTGTAGTTGGGTCTTTTCCTGGTATCAGGGTGATGTTTACTTCATAGAACATGTTGGGGAAGATTCCTTCCTCCTCAATTTTTTGGAATAATTTCTGGAGTATGGTAATAAGCTCTTCCTTGAAAGTTTGATAGAATTCTGGGGTGAAACAATCAGGACCAGGGCATTTTTTGGTTGGAATACTTTTTTATTTTATTTTTTAATTTCAGTGCTTCAAATTGGTCTGTTTAAGAGCTCTATTTATTCCTGACTAAGTCTAGGGAGAGGGTGTGATTCCAAATATTGATCCATTTCCTTCACATTGTCAAATTTCAGAGCATAGAGTTTCTAGTGGTATTCAGAGATGATCTCTTGTATCTCTGTGGGATCAGTTTTTACTTCCCCTTTATCATTCCTGATTGAGGTTACTAGAGATTGTACTTTTTTGTTTCCAGTTAGTCTGGCCAAAGGTTTATCTATTTTATTTATTTTTTTCAAAAAACCAACTTCTCATTTCATTAATTTTCTGAATGATTCTTTTGTTTTCAATTTCATTGATCTCTGATTTAATTTTGGATTTTCTTTTCTTCTGCTAGGTTTAGGTTTAGATTGTACTTCATTTTCCAATTCCATAAGATTGCTTGTGAGTTTGCTGATGCGCTCTCTTTCTGTTTTTTGAATGTAGGCATCTAAAGTGATAAATTTTCCTCTCAAAACTGCTTTTGCTGTATCCCACAGGTTTTGGTAGCTTGTGTCTTTTTTTTTTTTTTTGAGATGGAGCCTCAAGCTATCCCCCTGGGTAGAGTGCCATGGCATCACAGCTCATAGCAACCTCCAACTCCTGGGCTCAAGTGAGTCTCCTGCCTTAACCTCCCAAGTAGCTGGGACCACAGGCACCCGCCACAATGCCTGGCCATTTTTTGGTTGCAGCCATCATTGTTGTTTGGCGGGCCCGGGCTGGGGATACGAACCCGCCACCTTAGGTGTACGTGGCTGGCGCCTTAGCCGATTGAGCCACAGGCGCCGAGCCAGCTTGTGTCTTCATTGTTGTTGTGCTCAAGGAAGTTAATAATTTCCTCTTTTATTTCTCCCTGCACCCACTATCATTCAACAGAAGATTTTTTAATTTTCATGCCTTTGTTTGGGGTTGAACGTTTTGTTGGATTTGAGTTCCACCTTTAATGCCTGTGGTCTGAGCAGATACAAGATAAAATTTCAATTCTTTTGATTCTGTTGAGGTTTGTTCTGTGTCCTGGGATACAATCAATTTTGGAGAATGTTCCATGGGATGATGAGAAGAATGTATATTCTTTATCTTTGGGATGGAATGCTCTATATGCATCTGTCAAGCACAGTTGCTTTAGGGTCTCATTTAAGTACCTTATATGTTTGTTTAACTTCTAGTTAGAGGATCTGTCCAGTTCTGTAAGAGGAGTATTAAAGTCACCTGTTATTATGGTATTATAGGATATCATATTGCTCAGACTGAGTAATATCTATTTCAAGAACCTGGAAGCATTTAAATTGGGTGCATAAATATTTAGAATTGAAATGTCTTCTTGTTGTATTTTTTCTAGAACTATATAAAGTGACCATCTTTGTCTTTGTTTAATTTAGTTGCTTTAAATACATGTGTATCTGAAAAATTGTCTTTCAACCCTTAACTCGGAGTTTTAATTTGTCTTTTGAAGCTAGGTGCATTTCCTGCAGTCTGCAAATGGATGGCTTGTGTTTTTTAATCCAGTCAGCCAATCTATGCCTCTTCAGTGGGGAATTCAAGCCATTGACATTTATTGAGATAATTGATAAGTGTGGTAGTGTTCTATTCATCTTATTTTGTGAGAGTCCAGTGCTTAGTTATATCTTTTGCATCATTGTGGAAGTTAGGTTCTGTCCTTTAATTTCTGAGTTCTTACTTTGCTGTTAATCCATTGTGATGGTCAGTGTGTAGAATGGGTTGAAGTATTTCCTGTGGAGCTGGTCTTGTTGTGGTGAATTTCCTCAATGTTTGTATATCTGTAAATGATTTGATTTCTCCATGAATTTTAAAGCTTAGCTTAGCAGGATATATAATCTGGGCTGGAAATTGTTCTGTTTAAGTAGATTAAAGGTATATAACCATTGTCTTCTGGCTTGGAAAGTTTCATTAGAGAAGTCTGCAGTCACCCTGATGAATTTGCCCCTGTATGTCAACTGGCGCTTACTCCTGGCAGCTTAAAGGATCTTTTCTTTTGTCTTGACTTTGGACAGGTTTATCACAATATGTCTTGGAGAAGCTCAGTTAGAGTTGAGGCAACCTGGGGTCTGATATCACTCTGAAAGGACTGTGTCAGAATCTTTGGTGATATTTGGTAAATTTTCATTTATAATATTCTCAAGTATGGCTTCCATTTCCCCTGGGGCAGTCTTCTTCCCCTTCTGGGATACCTATATCTCGTATGTTTTAATGCTTCATATAGTCCCACAATTCTGACAGCGAATGTTCTGCTTTCTCTCTCTTTTTTTCTACCTCTTTTACTATCTGAGAAATCTCAAGAGCTTTGTCCTCTACCTCTGAGATTCTTTCTTCTGCATGGTCTAATCTGTTGTTGATACTTTCTATTGCATCTTTAAGTTCCTTAATTGACTGCTTCAGTTCCTTCAGCTCT
>CAUYQV010108082.1:0-19678 GCA_963574575.1 Galagoides demidoff
TACAGGCGCCCACCACAACGCCTGGCCATTTTTTGGTTGCAGCCATCATTGTTGTTTGGCGGGTCTGGGCTGGGGATTCGAACCCACCACCTTAGGTGTATGTGGCTGGCGCCTTAGCCGCTTGAGCCACAGGCGCCGAGCTTCAATTATATCTTTTTATCTGGATGAGTTCTTCATGTCTTTCATGATAATAACATTTTTGAAGAGTAGAGGCTAGATAATTTCTAGAATGTCCCCTCAGTTTGGGTTTAACTGATACATGATTAGATTCAGGTTATACATTTGTGGCAGGAACACCACTGAAGTGGTGCTGTCTATTCTTCTCAGTGCATCGTATCAAGAGGCACATGATGTTGATTTGTCCTATTACCAATCATGTTAACTTTAATCACTTGGTTAAGGTAATGTCTACTAGGTTTCTCCACTGTACAAAGTACTGTTTTTCATTGTAATTAGTATCTTTTAAGAAGATACTGTGGGCTCAGCACCTGTAACTCAGTGGCTAGGGCGCCAGCCACATATACTGGAGCTGGCACGTTCGAATACAGCCCGGGTCTGCCAAACAGCAATGATAACTACAACCAAAAAATAACCAGGCATTGTGGTGGGCGCCTGTAGTCCTAGCTACTTGGAAGGCTAAGGCAAGAGAATAGCTTAAGCCCAAGAGTTTGAGGTTGCTGTGATCTGTGATATCATGCCATGGCACTCTACCCAGGGTGACTTAGTGAGACTGTCTCAAGAAAAAAAAAAAAGGAAGATACTATGAAGCTATATAAATACCCGATTATTCATCAACTTTTCCCCCAGTTAAAAAAATTTTTTTTTTTAGAGATAGAATCTTTCTGTGTTGCCTAGTCTGGCTTCAAACTCCTACTAAACACAATCCTTTCCCTTCTTCCTCCCACGCAGCTGGAATTACACGTGCATGCACTACTGTGTGTGTAGCTACACTCTCTTGGTTTTTTTTTTTTTTTTTTTTTTGAGACAGAGTCCCACTATGTCACCCTTGGTACAGTGCCGTGACATCATAGCTTACAGCAACCTCAAACTCTTGGGGTTAAGTGATTCTCTTGCCTTAGCCTCCCAAGTAACTGGGACTACAGGTGCCTGCCACAATACCCAGCTATTTTTTGTTGTTGTTGCAGTTGTCGTTGTTTAGCTGGCCCGGGCTGGGTTCGAACCTGCCAGCCTCAGTGCATGTGGCCAGTGCCATAACCACTGTGCTACAGGTGCCAAGCCTACACTCTCTAGTTTTATTTATGTTTTTTTTTTTGAGACAGAGCCTATGTCACCCTTGGTAGAGTGCTGTGACTTCACAGCTCACAGTACCCTCAAACTCTTTAACTCAAGAGATTCTCTTTTTTTGTAGTTTTTGGCTGGGGCTGGCACCCTACTCCTTGAGCCACAGGCACTGCCCAGCTCAAGAGATTCTTTCACCTCAGCCTCACAAGTAGCTGGGTCTACAGGCACCTGCCACAATACCCAGCTATTTTTTTGTTGTTATTGTCATTGTTGAGCTGGCCCAGGCCAGGTTTGAACCCTTGCTGTATGTGGCAGTCACCAAGCCCACTCTCTGGTTTTAACATTCATTGATGATCCTTGCCTTAATCAGTTATTTCTGTGATGATTATCAAATGATTTTGTAATTCCTTTATATTAAGAGCTTTCCCCCACAATTATTTAATATCTGTATGAATCTTTATTAAATGGATTATACTTCATTATTTTATTAGGTAGGTTATACTCTGATGCTCGTTATCTCCTGATTTTGTACAGGGCATCCTCTTAATTTAGGTTTTACTTCAGGCTGTGATTTAAGGCAAATTCGTGCCTCTGTTTGAACCTTAGTTTCCTCATCCGTAGGGTAGAGATACATACCCTGGGTTATAGGGTGATTGAATGAAATGCACATAGGTTGCCAAATCTGGGCTAGGATAGGGTGATTTCAGGAGTGACGCAGTCTCAAGAGATCTAGGATTTTACAGTCTTTTTGCCTTCCACTGCAGGAATCCAGGGCATTGTGGATGCCTACCGCCAAGCCCTGCCCCAAGTTCGCCTCTATGGCCCCACCAATTTTGCACCCATCATCAACCACGTGGCCAGGTTTGCAGCCCAGGCTACACATCAAGGGACTGCCTCGGTGAGGGCTGTGGGCAGCAGTGGCAGTGGTGGTGGGTCAGAGGTTCTCTTTGAGGACTGTGTATAAGGGACTTCCTAGGGTGCGAGTGTGTGGGTGGGGTGTATAAAGGAGTTTGGGAAGGAGGATCTCCTCAGTACACAAATTGGTTTGTTCCCAGCAATACTTCGTGCTGTTGCTGCTGACAGATGGTGCTGTGACAGATGTAGATGCCACACGTGAGGCTGTGGTGCATGCCTCGAACCTGCCTATGTCGGTGATCATTGTGGGTGTAGGTGGTGCTGACTTCCAAGCCATGGAACAGCTGGACGCTGATGGGGGCCCTTTGCGAACATGTTCTGGGAAGGCTGCTACCCGGGACATAGTGCAGTTTGTGCCCTACCGCCGATTTGAGAATGTGAGTGTGGGCAAATTTGATCTGGGGGTTTACCCTTTCATCTTGCCCTCACGTGAGTGGGGATACTTGCCCTTTCCCTTATGTTAATAGCAGGGTTGGGTGTTGGGTTTTGTATCCTTTCTTGGGTATGAAGTATAGACCTTGGGCAGCTATTTTGGGCCACCTCTGACCTTGCCCTTCTCCTGGCAGGCCCCTCGGGAGGCACTGGCGCAGACTGTACTTGCAGAAGTGCCCACACAACTGGTCTCCTACTTCAAGGCCCAAGGTTGGCCCCCATTCAAGCCTCTTCCACCCTCAGCCAAGGCTAGTGCACAGGCCCCCCAGGCCTAGATTTCCTTGGAAGCTGTGGACAGTCTTTAGTCATCTGTCCCCAAGACGTCATTGGGCCATTGCCCAACCTACACACTCTGCTCAGTGCTCGCATTTTATATTTTTGATACTTTTATACTTGTTTCTGCTGTTGCTGCTCTTGATCCCTGATGCTTGCCCCTGGTATCCCCATTCAATAAAGAACAATGAAGACCACTACTTTGCCACTACTCTGTGTGTTTTTGGGTGGGAGGCTGCTATTAGCCATGTTTACTTTTCCTCTCTGAGACTGTTTGCTGATTTTAGGGATTGTTGAGTGAAAAATTCCTCTGACATAATAACTGTACTTGAAGAAATTGGGTATTCCTAGCCAGATATCTGAATGACTTTTTTTTTCTTTTTGAGACAGAGCCTCAAGCTGTTGCCCTAGGTAGAGTGCTGTGGCATTACAGCTCACAGCAACCTCCAACCCCTGGGCTCAAGCGAGTCTCCTGCCTCCACCTCCCAAGTAGCTGGGACTACAGGTGCCCACCACAATGCCCGGCTATGTTTTGGTTGCATCCATCATTGTTGTTTGGCGGGCCCGGGCTGGATTCAAACCCTCCAGCTCAGGTGTACATGGCTGGCACCTTAGCCGCTTGAGCCACAGGCACCGAGCCTGAATGACTCTATTTTTGAAAATACAACGTTTGAATTTTCAGCACTTCAGCCTTCCCTCCCAGGACATAGCTGAGCTGGGAACACAAGGTGGAAAGTGCTAGACCTCATAAAAGGCAGCAAAGGACAAGTAAGAATAAGTTTGAAGGGGGAATAAGGGCTGTTATACTTTTAGAGAAAGGAGCAGGGTAGTTCTGGCCCTAAAGATAGGTGAAAGTCTTGAATTCTTTTTCCAGACAGAGTCTGACTTTCAGCCTCAGTAGAGGACCCTAGCGTCATAGCTCACAGCAACCTCAAACTCCTGGGCTCAAGAGGTTCTCTTGCCTCAGCCTCTCTAGTAGCTGGGAATACAGGCACCCATCACAACATCTGGCTATTTTTAGAGACAGGGTCTCAGGGGTCTTGCTCTTGCTCAGACTGGTCTCGAACTCCTGAGTTCAAGCAAATCACCTGCCTTGGCCTCCCAGAATGCTAGGATTTTAGGCATAAGCCACCATGCCCAGCCTAAAATCTTGAATTTTTAAATAGCTATAAAATTTTAAATACAGAAAAATACTACCCAAACTTTCATGTCCCAATGAAACATATTTCATACATATCTTTTAGTGCATACCTACTGGTTTAGCATGCTTTAAGATTTTTTTCTCATCTTTGTACCCTCAGTGAATTCCCCAAAAAGAAAAAAGAAAAAAAAAAGATTTTTTTTCTCATTTTAAAATGTATGTTGGGACCAGGCACAGTGGCTTACACCTGTAATCCTATTCTGTAATCTTCACTCTAGGAGGCTGAGGCAAGAGGATCACTTGAGGTCAGGAGTTTGAGACCAGCCTGAGCAAAGTGAGACCTCATCTCTACAAAAAATAGAAAACTTAGCCAGGCATGGTTGTAGCCTGGCAGTAGCAAGTGATGCTACTGCACTCTAGCCAAAGTGACACAGCAAGATTATTTTTAAAAAATAAAATATATGTTAGTGTAAAATTTCAAAAATACGTATTGTATAAAATAGTGGAACAGGTGAGGACCCATATTTTTCCTAGATCTGACAAAAAATCTTTTTTCTAAATAGGATGTTATATAGGCCGGGTGCGGTGGCTCTTGCCTGTAATCCCAGCACTTGGGAGGCTGAGGTAGGTGGATTGCCTGAACTCAGGAGTTCAGACCAGTCTGAGCAAGAGCAAAACCCTGGTCCCTAAAAATAGCTGGGCGTTGTGGCTGGCACCTGTATTCCCAGCTACTTGGAAGGCTGGGGCAAGAGGATCGCTTGAAACCAAGAGCTTAAGGTTGCTGTGATCTTAGATGACACTCTACCAAGAGTGACCAAGTGAGACTGTCCAAAAAAGAAAAAAAAAAAAGGACATAAGATATACTATTTGTACCTTGTTTTTATTTACTACATATTTTTTATTTGGGGTGTCTTTTCCTTTAGAACTTACTGTCTCACATCATTCTTTTAATTTTTAAATTTTTGGAGACAGGGTCTCTATTGCCCGTGTTGGAGTGGTGTGGCATGATCACATCTCACTGTAACCTGAACTACAGGGCTCAAGAGATTCTCCTGTCTCCTCCCAGGTAGCAAGAACTACAGCTTCATGCCACCATGCCTGCCTAATTTTTCTATTTTTTGTAGAGATGGGGTTTTGGTATGTTTTTCAAGCTGGTCTTAATCTCCTGGTCTCAAGCAATCCTGCCTCAGCCTCCCAAAGTGCTGGGATTACACTGTGCCTGGCCTTCATTATTTTTTGTTTTGTTTTGCAATGCTTTGTTTTAATTACTACATTATTTTTTTCTTTCTTTTCTTTTCTTTTTTTTTTTTTTTTGAGACAGAGCCTCAAGCTGTCCCCTTGAGTAGAGTACTGTGGCATTACAGCTCACAACAACCTCCAACTCCTGGGCTCAAGCTGGTCTCCTGCCTCTGCCTCCCAAGTAGCTGGGACTACAGGTGCCCGCCACAACACCTGGCTATTTTTTGGTTGCAGCCATCATTGTTGTTTTGGCGGGCCCAGGCTGGATTCAAACTCGCCACCTTAGATGTATGTGGCTGGCACCTTAGCCACTTGAGCCACAGGCGCCGAGCCTACTACATTATTTCTAATGCCCACATTTTTCTCTTATTTGAGTTTATCATAGTTTTTTTAGCCAATCCCTTATTTGGGAAATTTGAGTCCCTTCCAGTTTTGTTCTCTTACAAAGCATGCCACAATGAACATCCTTATACGTTTATGCACTTAAAAGAGTATTGAAGAATTTATTCCTGTAAGTAGAAAAGCTAGTTGAAAGGGGATATTTCAAATTTTAATAAAAGAAAAAAATAAAATTTTATTTTTTGGGGGACAGAGTCACACTTTTTGTCATCCTTGGCTGAGTACCATGGTGTCATAGCTCACAGCAATCTCAAACTCAAGTGATCCTTTTGCTTCAGCTTCCCAAGTAGCTGATACTACAGGCACCTGCCCCAATGCCCGGCTAGTATTATTTATTTATTTACTTTTTGTTAACAGTCTCATTTTGTTGCCCTTGGTAGAGTGCCGTGGTGTCATAGGTCACAGCAACCTCAAATTCTTGGCCTCAAGTGATTCTCTTGTCTAAGCCTTCCATGAAGCTGGATCTACAGGCACCCACCACAACACCAGGCTATTTTTAGAGAAGGGGTCTCACATTTGCTCAAGCTGGTCTCGAACCTGTGAGCTCAGACAATCCACCTGCCTCGCCTTCCCAGAGTGCTAGGATTGCAGGCATGAGCCATTGCGCCCGGTCCAGCTAGTTTTCTTTAGAGATTGGGTCTTGCTCTTGGCTCAGGTTGGTCTCCAAATCCTGAGATGAAGCAATCTACCTGCTTTAGGCCTCCCAGAGTGGCAGGATTACAGGCCACTACACCTGGCCCCCAAATTTTAATAGATACCACAAATTGTCCTCTATTACACAAGTTATGATCAAACTTAACCACCCTTTTGTTAATATGACAGGCAAAAAATATAAAAAAAATTTTAGATTCATTTTTATTTTAATCTTCTCTGTATCATTCCAATTTTAGTTATGTGCTGCCAAAGCAAGCACTAGACTTATTTAAATATGAAGACTAGAAAGCACTTCTGTGTTTAGGAAATATGTTTCTTCTCAATAGCCTGTTCATAGGCTGTGAGTGTTATAGTCTTTATTCTGTTAACATTACTAACATTTTGTACATAGTAAAAATATTTTCTTCCAGGTTGTTAAGTCTTATAATTTATGGTAAGTATCCTTTTGCACATAGAACTCTACTAATATGTAATTTTAAATTGTTACATGTGCCAATTTAACTTGCTTTTTAAAAAGTTATCCATACTGGGCAGTGCCTGTGGCTCAAAAGAGTAGGGTACCAGCCCCATATGCCAGAGGTGGCGGGTTCAAACCCAGCCCCGGGCCAAAAACTGCAAAAAAAAAAAATTATCCATACAGCTCAGTGCCCGTAGTTCAGTAGTTAGGGTGCTAGCCACATACATTGGGGCTGGTGGGTTCACTAAACAACAATGACAACTACAACAAAAAAATAGCCGGGCATTGTGGCAGGTGCCTGTAGTCCCAGCTACTTAGGAGGCTGAGGCAAGAGAATCGTTTAAGCCCAAGAGTTTGAGGTTACTGTGACCTATGACATGATGGCACTCTATAGAGGGTGATATAGCGAGACTCTGTCTCAAAAAAAAAAAAAAAGTATTATTCATACACATATCATTAATTACTTTGCATGACCTTAAACATTCTCTTATATTATTTCTGTTGGCTGCATATTATTTTGTAGCATAATTTATCTACTTGGATACTAAGTTTCCAGTTTTTTCTTTCTTTTTTTTCTTTTTTGAGACAGAGTCTTACTTTGTCACCCTTGGTAGAGTGCTGTGGCATCACAGCTCACAGCAACCTCCAACTCTTGGGCTCAAGTGATTCTCTTGCCTCAGCCTCCCAAGTGGCTGGGACTACAGGCACCACCACAATGCCTGGCTATTTTTAGAGACGGGTCTTGCTATATAGCTCAGGCTGGTCTCGAACCCATGAGTTCAGGCAGTCCATAGGCTTCAACCTCCCAGAGTGCTAAGATTACAGGCGTGAGCCACCACGCTTGGCTCTAATTTTCTTTATAAATAATACTATAGCACTCTGGGAGGCCAAGGTGGGTGGATTGCCTGAGTTCACAGGTTTGAGACCAGCCTGAGCAAGAACAAGACCCCATCTCTAAAAACAGGTGGGCATTATGGCATGCACCTGTAGTCTTAGCTACTCGGGAGGTTGAGACAAGAGAATCACTTAAGCCCAAGAGTTTGAGGTTGCTGTGAGCTATGACGCCAGAGCACTCTACCAAAGGCAACAAAGTGAGACTCTGTCTCAAAACAAACAAAATACTTAGAGGTATTCCTTTTGAATACATCTATGTATTCTTTGGACATATGCTTAGAAATGGAACTGTTGGCAGCACCTATGGCTCAAAGGAGTAGGGCGCCAGCCCCATATGCTGGAGGTGGCGAGTTCAAACCCAGTCCCAGCCAAAAAAAAAAAGGGAAATGGAACAGTTGTGATTAAGATGTATAAAACGTTATAGGTTGTATGATTTTTGGTTTCTTTTGTTGTTGTTGTTGAGATAGAGTCTCACTATGTCACCTTTGGTACAGTGCCATGGCGTTACAGCTCATAGCAACCTCAAACTCTTGAGCTTAAGCAATTCTCTTGCCTCAGCCTCCCAAGTAGTTGGGACTACAGGTGCCCACCACAACACCCCGCTATTTTTTGTTGTAGTTGTCATTGTGGGCTGGTAAACTGCCAGCCCTGGTGTATGTGGCTGGCACCCTAACCACTGAGCTACGGGCACCAAGCAGATTTTTTTTTTAGAGGCAGAGTCTTGCCCTTTTGTCCAGGAATACAGTGGCAGGATCACAGTTCCCTGAAGTCTCTCACACCTGAGCTCAAGAGATCTTCCTGCCTCAGCTTCCTGAGTTTCTGAGATTATAGATGTGAGCCAGTGTACCTGGCTAAAGAGTATAAAAAAGTTTTAAGGCTTTTGGTTCATATTGTGAAACTGCCATCCAGAAAAGTATAAGTTCGTATTTCTAAATTTAGGCTTCAAGAGCACTCAGTAGAATCTTTTTCATTTTCATATTACAATAATATCCTCCAATTTTAGACAAATGGATATATTCCTTCTCCTATGTGTGTTAGACATTCCCAGTTCTACTTTCTAAAGGTGTAACAACTGTTAATAATTTGATTATTCTTTCAAAGTATGAATACAGTGGGAAGGACCCTAACATGGTATATGTTTCTTTGCCCATGTTTGTACCCTTTTTCTACCCTTAAGTAGAACACAATCTTTTGATGTGTGTTTCTCCACCTTTTCTCCCTCCAGTGCCACTTTTGGCCATTAGAGTGAAGAATTCTTGGATGTGTAAATAAATTGTCCTGTTTCCTGGACCATCTTCTTTCCCCTGTCAGGCTTCTTTAGAGCAGAGGCCGGTGAATACTAGAACACTTATACCATGCCTAGCATACATTTGAGCACTCAGGTCTCAGGACAGCCTGAGTAGAGACTATCAGGCTTGCAGAAGCTTTCTAGAAGGCCTCAAGTGTCCTTAGTTCTTGAGTGCCTGGAGAAAGGGGACAATTTCCCCTCCATCTGCATCTAGGAATTGGGGACTTTCCTAGACATTGGGAGTAGAAATATTGGAGCACAAATATGGCTTCAGGCTGCCTGGCAGCTCTGTAGTTCAAAGAGGATGGCCTCTGAAGGAAGATGGGCCTGGGTACTGTTCTGGTGCTGTTCTTTACTAGCTGTGTGACCTTGACCAAGTTTCATGACCTGAGCAATTACCCTCTCCAGTCATGAGGATTAAGTTAGATAGTGTATGTTGTCCATAGCACCATTTTTGTGCATCCTAAGCACTCCATTAACATCAGGTTCTGCTACTATTTTGATCTGGACTTCTCCAAGAAAAAAGGGTGCCTTGGGAGGCAAACCCCCATACTTATATGTGAAAGGCAGCCAGAGCTCTCCCAACAGAGCACCCCAAAGCACTGATCCAGCTTCCTTCAGCAGAGCTCAATTGTACTCCAACAATCAGCATGTTTAATGAGGCCCCCCAGTGGCCCCTGTGGCACTGTCACCTGCCCTCTCTGAGGTTCGCACACCATGAGCACGGACTCGATACAAGCACGTGAAACGGGGATGGCCCCAGTTGCTTAGAATCTGGATCTTCACCTTGGGAAAGGCAGCTGGGGGGTCATTCTGGGGAGACAAATGGATCACACCAAGACCTACTCTCCCAAGGGCTGCTGTCCTCCCCAATCCTCCATCCCTTGGCCATTTCCTTAGCACTTTCACCCCCAGAGACAAACACACCTGCAGGTGGAAAGTCTGAATCTCAGATTTCTCCACATCAAAGGTGAATTTCCCCAAGAAAACTTCAGTCTCATCATCAATCTGGAGGCCCTGGTGGGTTAAGAATGAATGAGGAGCAATGAGGAATAAGATGGAAGGGAGAAAAGTTTGCTGAGGATCTTCTATGTGTTCAAGAGTTATATGCATGCTGTTATGTATTTTTTTGTATTCCACTTTAGTGGGGAATATAGGCTCTAAGGAACTTGGTTTTAGTTTTTAATTAGGCCAATTGTTAGCTGTATTGCCTTGGGCAAATAATGTACCTTTTCTGAACATTACTTGTCTGTAAAGGGGGATAATAATAGTACTTCATAAGTTGTTATGTGGATGCAATGAAATAAAACATGTAAGCTGCTTGGCACAGAGTGGGCGCCCAACAAGCCATAACTCATATTTGGACATGGTTATGACTGTAACTTACAGCAGCCCTAGGAGTCAAATAGTACCTCAGTTTCATAGATGAGCAAACAAAGACTCAAACACTAGCACCAGTTCTCATGACTGCTTGGGGCTTTCTAGGTAAAATTCCCCACCTGTTGACCTCAGCCCCACTCACAAAGACTGCAAAGTCGCGGGGGGCGCTGTTGGCTCCCCCAGTGTGCGCCACGCTGGGCGGCGGATGCTGCAGAGTGATGTCGCTCAGCTGCACACGACCCGGCAGCCGGATCACCACCTGGCCCTGGTCGCCCTCAAAAGCCCAGCAATTCCCAGGGAACACGTCTGGCTGCAGGCAGACGGATAGACCGTCAGAACCGGAGGACCGAGCGACGGCTGCACCTCCCCGGCGTGAGAGTTGGCTCAGGCAGGCTCCGCCCTCAGCTCCAGCCCAACTTCGGTCCCACCTGGAGCTCCGCCTCCAGCCTGAGTCCCTGCCCATCCCTGCCCAGGTCTCCACGTAGCCAGTTCATCCTTGGCTTTGGCCAAATCCTCACCCAAGCCAGACCCCGCCTCCAGCGAGGCTCGTCCTCCGCCCAGCCTGGCCTCACCTGACACCCTCAGTTCGGCCAAGTCCAGTCTCCAGGAGTTGTTCTGAGTGCTTTCTCCAGCATCCTTGCCTCTGCCCCCATCCCGGGATTCTGTTTCCAGGCTTACCTCCAGGATAACCGTGGGCGGGCGGGCGTAGTTCCAGAAACTGAAGCGATTCCAGAAGTAGGCAGTGCTGGTGTCTTCGTAGTCGTGGGATGTCTTCTCTAGATCAATGGAGGCTCCTGAAGTAAGGAAGAGAAATAACCCTCAGGGGTTTCCAGGCCTTACCAACAGATGGGGAAGGCTGTGTCTGAGGCTTTATCTTCTTATGCCGGCCAAGTGCATAGGTCTGTCTATGTCAATGTCTCCGTCTCTTTCTGTGTGTGTGAGTCTCTGTACCGCAGTATCTCTGGGTCTTACCCACAGAGCTCAGCGCATAGTCAGGTTTCCGCACAAAGTCCTCATTCAGCCTCTGGAACACGAGCTTAGCCACTCTCTGAAAAGAGGAAAGGCGGAGCCTGGAGGGGCGGGGCTTGCCTGCTGGTTTGCAGGAGGGCGTGATTCCCCGGTAACTAGGTGCTCTGGGGGTTACTTCTTGGGCCTCAGGAGAAATGGAGCAGGGCTCTTGGGAGGAGTTTAAGTCTCAAGACCCAGGGAGCGGGGATCGCCCAGGAGTTTCCAGGGCTCACCTCGCTGTTGGCTGCGCGGACGCTGGACACCTCCTTGTGGAGTTTATCCAGCTCGGCCTGGAGTTGCTGCAGCTGCTGCCCCTGGGAGCGCACGCGCTCATGGTACTCACTGGAGGCGGGAGGTTGGCACAGTACAGTGGGTTCCCTGTCCCCTTGGACACCTCACATAAGGCCCCCTATCCTCCCAAAGTGCTCAAAGAAGCACCTTCGAACCCTCTAATTTCCCACCCTAAGTGCCCACTTTCACCTTAGAGTCAGCATCTCCTTAGGTTCCTAGTGGAGAGAGGGAAGGACAAAATTAAGGGGCTACTCAGCAACCGGCCCCTTTGTCCTACTTCAGCCTGAGAATAGCCAGGCTCAAAGTGCCTACTTTTTTTTGAGACAGAGTCTCACTTTGTCGCCCTCTGTAGTGTGCAGTGCTGTCACAGCTCACAGCAACCTCAAACTTTTAGTCTCAAGCGGTACTCTTGCCTCAGCCTCCCAAGTAGCTGGGACTACAGGCACCCGCCACAACGCCTGGCTATTTTTAGAAATGGGGGTCTCTCTCGCTCTTGCTCAGGCTGGTCTCCAACCTGTGAGCTCAAGCAATCCTCCGCCTTCCAGAGTGCTAGAATTACATGCGTGAGCAACCGCGCTGGCCCCAAAGTGCCTACTTTTTGAGGACTGTGCCCTTTTCCGACTTTCCTTTAACCTTCCAGGATCACGGCCACTCAGAGACCCTCAAACACCTCTAAGAAAAAGATCCCTCAGAAATTTTTATATGCAGCTCTCCAGTCCTTCTTTAGGATTATAGCCTCGGGCATTGTCGCCCTCCCAGCAACCCAGAAGACTCCCCACAATCTCCAGGTTCACAACCTGCCAACAACCCACCCAAGACATAGTGTCCCCAACTCACATTCTCCAAAGGAGGGACCAGATACAGGAGCCCCAACCAGAGTGCTGAAGAAAAAGAGGTGTCTCAAGGAAGGGAAAGGAAGAGGAGGGGGTTCCCTACCATAAGAATCTTGAGAGGATTGGTTCTGGTGAAGGAAGGGAGTCTGAAGGGGCACTAAAGGGCTCTGAAGGGTAATGTGAGGAGCTGAAGGGGCCGAGTGGGCTGAAGGACATGGGAGAATATGTGCTGGGTTTGGCTCCAAAGCAGCGGGGTGTTGGGGGAGGGAATTCACCAGCTCTCACCTGCCAGAAAGAGGCTCAGCAGCGACACAGCAGTGAGTAGGAAGCGGATGGAACAAACCTCCCTGAGGAACCAGAGGGAGGCTGAGGCTCTAGCCCCTAGTCAACCCCTCAGCCCCCACCCCAGGGTCCTAGACCAGCGCCTGTGAACACGACTCAACAAGATCTGAATCTGTTCAAGCATCAGCTAGGTCCCGGCCCTGCCCTGCACCCCCTGGGGTGCCTTGTCCCTCCCTCTGACCTGTACACATTGACCAGCACGTCTCCTACCAGGGATAACAACACGCTCAGCACCTGGAGGAGTAGGCCTGAGGACAGGAGAGGGGGCTCAGAAAGGGAAATATGACTCAGAGAGGGGCAGAAGAGATGAGGCGGGGGCTTCGAGAGCACAGAGGTGCTCGAAAGAAGTTCAGGAAGGGGACCAGGGATGGGCCCGGAGCTCATGAAGAGAGGAGTGGGTTAGGAGAATTAGATGGGCACTAGGAGAATGAGTTGAGGCTTGGAGAAGGGGCCAGATAGCCAGACGTGGGTGGGGGACTCCGAACGGAGAATCAGGTCTCAGAAATGAGAAGTGGAGTTTGGAGAGGGCAGCTGGAGGGTCAGAGGGGATCGGGACTGGCCTGGCCCGTACTCAGAAAGCTCTTGGACACGCGCGGGGTTGGCATCTCCTGCCTGAGATCCAGGGTCGAGAGAAGGTCAAGCTGCTCCTCAGAGACTACAGGAGACTCAGCCGGTTCTGCGGGAGCCCAATGGCTCCATTGGGGCCTTGCGCACCGCGGGCCTACTTTTCCCCAAAGACCCGGCCGCAGGTTCCCCAGCCCAGATTACAGACAGCTTGGAACCCCCTCACAGGGTTTGCTCTCCCCTCGCCACCCTCCCAGGTCCGTTTGGTTATTCTGAGTCTCCGCCCCTCAGGGAGGTTCAGTCAAGAATTGGTCCCACCCCAAACTGATACCGCGCCCTCAGTCTCGTCTTGGTGGGGCCCCATAGTCCCAGTAGCTACTCACACTAACACTGAGGCCGCGCCTCCTCGATGGTGTCCAATCACAAGATTTCTCCCGCCCCTTCCCATGACAGTCCATCACATCGAGGCCTCGCCCCTTAAGGGATCTTAGCACCGCCCCTTTGCCCTACAGGCCCCTCCCCACAGGAGGTGCTGAGACTTAATTTTAGGCCCGTCCCACATCAAGCCCCGCCCCGTAGGGCCCCGCCCCCTCCATCGGCTCACCCGAGTTCGACCCCGCCCGCACCCGAGGCCCCGCCCCTCACGGTTGCCGCGCCACAGGCGGTCTGCCCGTCGTAGCTCCGAGACGCCGGCTTCTGCCGAGAGCTTCCTGCCCAAGTGGTTCCTCCCGGCACTCCTGCGCTCAAGGCGGGTTCGCCGCAGCTCGAGCCCCGGGCTCGTCTACCCTCGGGTTCCCCAGGCCCCGGCCCCGCTGACCGGTGGCCGTTGCTGTCCTCTGAAGTGACGCTCACTGAGCTGTTGCTGTTGTCGCTGTAGAAGTTGGGCGTGTGCTTGCGCGGGGACGCAGCGGAGCCGGAGCGGGGGCTCCGCCGCATCCTGACCGGGGGCCGCTCCCTCACGGACGCCAAGGTCGCCGCCGCAGTCGTTAAGGCAGCCTCTGCGCGCCGCCAGGACCCCACGACCCTGCGTGCAGCCAGCTGGCCGGGCGGCCCGACCCAGCTCTCTAGCTTGTGTCTAGGCCCGGCTGCTGACGTAACAGAGGACCCCACGGTCTCAGCGGAACGTCCGGGTCGCACGTCACAGAGCTAGCGGTGACGACGCCGGGAGTCTTGGCAGTCTCTTACTCTTTCTGACGTTTGAAGACAGCAGTGACATCACAACATTTCCAGAACACCCCATCTAAAATTGCACTTAGTTACCATCCCCTTCCCTGCTTTCTCTCCTTAGCACTTGTCACTAACATGCTGTATATTTCACTTGTTTATTTCATCATTAACTGTCAGGCCTACTAGAATGTAAACTAAGGGCAGGAATCTTTGTTGTGCTCACTGCTGTATCCTCTAGCACCTAGATAGGCCTAGCATCAGTAGGCGCTCAAACATGTGTGACTAAATAAATGTTAAGGAACAAGGCATCATCCTGACACGTCTAGATAAAGATTTAGTCTCTTTTGCTCTGCAAGCCCTTCATCTCTTTCCTTTCATCTAAGTTATCATGCCAGAGAACTCTGACCTCAGGATCTGTACGTCTCTCCCCACAACCATTTTCCCCAGGGGTCTGTCGGGTGGGAATTCAACGCCCACCAAAGATTATACTCATTCTCAGACCATACATCTGAGCCATGGAGAATGGGATGGAGGAATCACAGATAGTCATAGCCAGAGGAATGGAGATTCGCAAACTCTTGGTGTGCAACAGAATACCAGGCACAACATTGGGATTCTACTACATTTCTGGAGCTGGCCCAGGTCTGTGCATTTTTTTTTTTTTGAGATAGAGCCTCAAGCTGTCGCCCTGAGTAGAGTGTTATGGCATCACAGCTCACAGCAACCTCCAACTACTGGGCTTAAGCGATTCTCTTGTCTCAGCCTCCCAAGTAGCTGAGACTACAGGCACCCACATCAAGCCCCACCCAGCCATTTTTTGGTTGTAGTCTCATTTTTGTTTGGCAGGCCTGGGCTGGATTCGAACTCGCCAGCTCTGGTGTATGTGGCTGGCGCCTTAGCCGCTTGAGCTACAGGCACCGAGCCATTTTTTTTTTTTTTTAGATGGTCTCACTGTATTGCCCTAGGTTAGAGAGCAATGGTATCAGCCTATCTTACAGCAACTACCTCAGACTCCTGGGCTCAAGCAATCCTTTTGCCTAAGGCTCCTGAGTAACTGAAACTACAGGTACCTGCTACAACGCTGAGCTAGTTTTTGCTATTTTTGTAGAGATAGGGTTTTGCTCTTGCTCAGTGTGGTCTGGAACTCCTGAGCTCAAGTAGAGCTCCTGGCTGGGCACCCATAGCTCAGTGATTGGGGCACCACACACTGAGGCTGGTGGGTTTGAACGCAGCCCAGGCCAGCTAAACAATGACAACTGCAACAGCAACAACAACAAAAATAGCCAGGCGTTGTGGGAGGCTGAAACAAGAGAATCACTTGAGCCCAAGAGTTTGAGAGTTCGAGGTTGCTGTGAGCTCTTATGCCACAGCACTCTACTGAGGGTGACAAAGTAAGATTCTGTCTCAAAAAAAAAAAATAGACCTCCCCATGGGCCTCCTAGAGTGCTAGAATTATAGGTGGGAGCCACCTAGTTCAGCCAGGTCTATCTATTTTTTTTTTTTTTTTTGAGACAGAGCCTCAAGCTGTCCCCCTGGCTAGAGTGCTATGGCATCACAGCTCACAACAACCTCCAACTCCGGGGCTCAAGCGAGTCTCCTGCCTCAGCCTCCCAAGTAGCTGGGACCACAGGCGCCTGCCACAATGCCTGGCTATTTTTTAGTTGCAGCCGTCAGTGTTGTTTTGGCGGGCCTGGGCTGGATTCGAACCGGCCACCTTAGGTGTATGTGGCTGGTGCCTTAGCCACTTGAGCCACAGGTTCCGAGCCTGTGATCTCATTTTTTGGGTACCAGGACCATCAAGGGGGGATAGTGGCAACTTAACAAATTAATTCACTAATTCAGTAAATATTATCAAAAGTCTATGCTCTGCCAAGCATTGTGCTGGGTGCCTTAGGGGACAGAAACAAGACTATCTATGTCCCTGGCCTCCTATAGAGCATTTAGTCTCACTGTGCAGACCACAACCCCCAACACACCAACATTCCTGCACTCAAGGGAATGCAGGTGAATTTGAGCTGGGCTTGGAAGGGGAAGTTGGATTTGTCAAACAGAGAAAGGGGGCAGGCCATGACTGGTGGAATAACCAGTAAGTGAGAAGGTACAGAGTTTAGCTTGTCAAGGAGGGGAAGAGGGAACCCAAGCAGAAGTCAACACAGCCTGGAAACTTAAGGGTGTCAGGATTTGGTTATTTTTTTGGTTCTTGATCTGTCACTTAACTTCTGCCTCCCGGCCCGGGAGGGAGTTCCAGCAGCTGTCTGGAGTCTTCTGACATTTCAGGAGACATCCTGTCCTAGAGAGGAGGATGCAGAGTTCGTTTGTATCTTGGGTACCACTTTTTACAAAGACATGTTAGGAGCCAATCGCCATAGGATCCATGCCAAGGCTCTCCACCCACTTTGTACTCAAGACAGACCTGAAGTTCTCATCCTGGCTGGGCTGCTTCCCTTTCTGTCTGGTCCAAAGGTCATCTCCTCTCTCCCAGCTTTGGTCTCTCCCGCTGGTCTGGGACATCCTGGTCTGAACGGATACTCTTTCACACAACATTTAAGCGCCAATAAATGGCCATGGCGGAGGTGAGTGTGCGCGAACCCCGGATGCCCCCAAAATGACGGCTTTGCCCAGCGGGACAGGAGTAGGGTGTGCCGGGACCCGAGGCTCCGCCGTGTTTTCCGCCCGCCCGCCCGTTTCACGCGCGGCGCCGCGGCCTAAGAACCGCGAGGCCGCGCGCGCGCGCCTGACCCCCGCTTGTCAGGCCCCGCCTTCCCGCGCCCGCCCCAGCGCCAGCCCCTTTTGTTCCCTCCCGGAGCCGGGCCGCTCGCTCCGCCGGCGCTCGGCTCGGCTCGGCTCTGCCGCGGGGCGCGCAGGCAGCGGCCCGGCTGCTTCGGTCTGTACCCCCTGCCTTCCCGCGGCCGTCGGCGCGCAGACGGGACGCCAGGCCCGGGCCCCGGAGCGCGGAGTCCTCGGCGTCCTCAGGGACCGAGCCCAGTGGGCAGCGCGGCGCAGGGAGGGGCCGCAGCATCCCCGCGCCCCCAGTACCCGGGCCGGGAGGAGGAGCTGGGCTCCGGGCCGCCGCCGCCGAGCCTGCTGCGGGAGTACGAAGGTAGGTGCATGCAGCCCGAGGGTTGAGGGAGGGGACTGGCGCGGGCAACAAAGGACATAAGGATGCGGGTGCGGCGGCAGCCTAGGTCTGGCCGGCAGCGAGGCGGCGTGCGCCGAGGCATTGTCGGGGCGTGGGCAGGGTTGGAAGGGTCCGAGGCCGGCCGTGGGGCGTGGGCGGGCACTGGCTGGGGTGCGCCCCCAACTTCCCTGTCTCTGCGAGCGAGGAGGGACGCTGCCGGGGTATGGGGCGCTGCCCGGTCTGCAGGTTCTGGTGGTGAAGGCATCGCCAGCACCCTCGGCGCCCCCACACACGGAGGGAGCTCATACCATTTCCTGGAGGCTGCCAGTCCCCCTCCCAAGGGCAGCGCAGGGCAGGCTGGACGCGCAGGGGGCTTTCTGGGCTCAAAGATACCGGGAGGTGGGCATAGCCTGGTGGGCGCGGCCATACAACACCCCCACCCCCTATCCCCAGTCTCCAGACCTGGGGTCTGGGAGCACACGGAGCCCTCGTCCCGCCGGCTTGAGTCGCCTGGCTGATGCCCTTTGCAAAACTTGGTTGAAGTGCGTGGCTGAGAGAGGTAGAAGGAGATTGGGGCGGGTGGCTTCTCGCAGGGGATGCCCCCCCAAGCTGGTGCTGGTGACGGGTGAGGCAGCAGATTTTCTGCCCTCCCCCCGGGGAGGGGCGGTGGCCGCGGAGGATGCTTGGTTGATCCTCCAGGGCCCGCCCGTTTGGACCTTTCAGGCGGGGCTTGGGCTAGGGCGGGTGTCCACTGGGCACTGCCACGCAGGCCCCAGCACCACGCTGGGAAAGAGGGACAGAGGGAGCATCATGGGGGGAAGCCACACATTCAGCAGTGTGTCCCCCAATCTCTGAGACACCTCCTCTCCCTTCTGAGTGAGAAGCGGGTTTGGGATAAGGGGGACTGCCCTCTCTCTTTTAAGATGCTGGAGGGAGATTAGTGTGGGTGGGGATGGCCTAGGGCTGTGGACAGGGGGAGGAGGAGGGTGCCGGGAGCACCACGTGTGCGCCAGAAGCCTCTTCTCCATCAGTTGTAAATGTAAACAATGAGCCCTTCATTCATGCAGCTGGCTGTTGTTACCTGGCTCTGCACTTCTGAGGGCTGGCTGGTGCACAGGACTGGAGCTTCCCTGTCCTTAAGGGACAGGTCAGCAGGTCTTGATGAGTGCATTGGTGGGGAAGCTGGGCTGGGGGCATAAAGGAGGGACCCCTGAAGGAGGGGGTGGGCCAAAGAAGCTTGATAGAAGTTTGCTGCCACAATGTGGAGGGGGGCTTTGTCCAGGGCTTGGAGTTGGAAAAGGGGGCAGGAGGCCTGTTGGGTTAGAGCAGTGGTTCTCAACCTTCCTAATGCCACTGCTCTTTAATATATTTCCTGTGGGTTGAGACCCACAGGTGGAGAACTGCTGGGTTAGAAGAACAGCAAATGGTTTAGGAGACTGGGGCATGGGGTTTAAGGAGAAGTCCTGTTGGGGGAGGGGCTGAGAGGTGTTCTGTCTCTCCTGCTTTCCCAGGTGGAGCTCCTTAGGTGCTCTCCTGCATCCTATGAGCATAGGATGCATTGATGTCTATAGTGCTACATCCGGGGGTCATGTAGGGGTTCAGGCTTTAGGATGGGGGGTAGGGTTGGATGGAAATAGAGAGGAAGGGCCTAAGGCAGAAGGCCCAGGTGAGGGACCTGGAAAGAGTCTCTACACACACCTCTGTGTACCTGTGAGCTCGGGTGCTTGGCACCCAGCTGGCTGGGAAGGTGGTACCTGGAATTCTGCACCTAGAGTCCAAAAGCCATAAAGGGAGATCTGCCCAGAGGGGTACTGATCCCTTTTTGGCACTTTCAGTCCACTTTGGCAGTCAAGAGTTTGAATTCTGGCTTGGCGCCTGTGGCTCAATCGGCTAAGGCGCCAGCCACGTACACCTAAGGTGGCGGGTTTGAATCCCCAGCCCGGGCCGCCAAACAACAATGATGGCTGCAACCAAAAAATGGCCGGGCGTTGTGGCGGGCACCTGTGGTCCCAGCTACTTGGGAGGCGGAGGCAGGAGACTG
>CAUYQV010108084.1:0-30200 GCA_963574575.1 Galagoides demidoff
TGTGGTCCCAGCTACTTGGGAGGCGGAGGCAGGAGACTCGCTTGAGCCCAGGAGTTGGAGGTTGCTATGAGCTGTGATGCCATGGCACTCTACCCAGGAGGATAGCTTGAGGCTCCGTCTCAAAAAAAAAAAAAAAAAGAATCAAGAGAGCTGTTTGTTGTAAAAATTACATTCTCTCGGGAATGTCAGCTAAATGTGATTGCTCAGATTTACAATACTATCTTAAAATGAATTACATGTCAATTAATTAAGAGCAGAACCCAAACAGGGCCAAGCTCAGTGGCTCACTCCTGTAATCCTAGCACTCTGGGAGGCCACAGTGGGTGGATTGTCTGAGTTGGAGCCCAGCCTGAGCAGCAAGACCCTGTCTCTAAGAACAGCTGGGTGTTGTGACAGGAGCCTGTAGTCCCAGCTACTTGGGAGGCTGAGGCAAAAGAATGACTTGAACCCAAGATTTGAGGTTGCTGTGATCTATGACACCACAGCATTCTACCCAGGGTGGCAAAGAAAGACTCTAACTCCAAAAAAAATTAAGATACAAACAGGGTGCCAGGGAAGATAAGCACACAATCAAGACTAGAGTTTATGAAATGAAGCCTCCTGTCCATCAACATGAAGAGCTAGGGGTCAGAATTATGCTCCTCTGCTACACCTGACAGAAAATGGGGATAACTAGCCTTTACAATAATAATAATACAAAATAAAATAAACCAATTCTAATACCTCACGGCCTCAGATTCCACATAGTAATTTTCCTTTTAAAAAGGGATACAGTGGTATCTACTCCTTTATACCATTCACTCAAGCATTGCCAAAACTAGTTTGAAGAGACCATCTCCTGGGATGTGATCTCCAGAGGGAAGGGGGGAGAGTAGAGAGAGCTTGGAAGACACACAGGAGAGAGTGACTCAGGCTGTCTCTCTCCCTGCCAAGGGAAGCAGCTACGGGTGCCAAAACATCCCGTTTATAATGCTGCACAAAAGTGGATGCATGGCTGGACCACACAGCAACTCTTCAGAAGCCTAGGATAACTTCCCTGTTGATTTCACAAATTGGTCACTTCCTCCCCTTCCCCGAAAAAGTTGACAAAGTGAAACTTATGGGTAAAAGGACTGGCCCCGGTTAGGTGCAAGTCACTAGGCTTGTGGGATATAAATGCGCCGACTTCCAGCAGCAGAGCACTATACATGCACCCAAATTTTATCCATTTCACATGAGGAAACTGAGACCCAGAAAAAGGCTGAATTAAAGGACAGTCAGACTGGCTCACCTTGAACTCTACTGTGAAGGGTAAGGATGAGACCCAGACCTCCTATTTCACTCCTGTAATGTTTCTCCCTGACAGTAAGCTGCCCCTGTCAGAAGGAAGGATTTCAATTGGACTACTTAATCCAGCAAGCCCCACCTGGAAGTTACTGATGGCCATAAAACAGAAGTTGGTCCACAAATCCTCCCATCTTTTCCCCCAACTTATTCATATTCTTATTA
The DNA here is from genome assembly GCA_963574575.1 of Galagoides demidoff. Lineage (NCBI taxonomy): Eukaryota > Metazoa > Chordata > Mammalia > Primates > Galagidae > Galagoides > Galagoides demidoff. The sequence continues at coordinate 1,489 of CAUYQV010108084.1, forward strand.
CTCAGAATTTTGTTCAGTGACTTCTTTATATTTCCTTCACCAAGAAAGTACCTTCAAGTTGTGAAATTCATCATTATTTTACATGCCCACTAAAACTGAAAACACTGCTATGGCCTGACCCCTCATCATGCCACGAAATACCAGCAATTTTCTTGCAATCCAGGGCTGGGGCAGCTTCCCCTACCTTCACTGCCGGGGAGTAGGCAGACAATCTTTGTGGACCAGTATTACTTCATTTACTTGAAGACAACTTTTTCCCTTTCTTGGGATCCCTAAAATATTTTGTAATTGTTTTGCAATACAATGTGAAGTTTTGGTAACTCCTCTCACAACAAATAATGGGGATAACTAGCCTTTACAATAATAATAATACAAAATAAAATAAACCAATTCTAATACCTCATGGCCTCAGATTCCACATAGTAATTTTCCTTTTAAAAAGGGATACAGTGGTATCTACTCCTGTAGACACTAATACTAAATTTACAGCCTGCTGCTCCCTTTCCACGGTGTTTATTCAAAGTAACTTTAAAATATAACTTGGCACAGATATGAAATCTTTTTGAATCTTATGTAAATAGCGACTAGATACAAAAGGGAAAGATCCAACAATGCCTATAATGAAATGATGACAACACAGCCTGGCCTGCATTCACTCATGCTCAGGCTATGGAAACCGTGTCACAAAGGCCACCTGGTTGTTTCTTATTTTAGGCATTTAAAGTACAAAATACAAAAATCAAGTACATCTTAGAATCAACAAAATGTATAATCACTCAGCACCACTCAGTGACTATCATACAAAGTTCTTCCAACTGGCTACGTGAAGCCACGTTATTAATTAAGAATATCTGCCACTTGGACAATTGATTTGACACGTTTTGATTCAAAAGTCTTCACTAAAGATAAGGAACTGAGTGAGCTATAACAGGAAGACAGCGGCCTGCCTTCATCACGGATGCAACAAAACAGAGCCTATCTCTTGGCTTCAAGTGTCTGGTAAAAGTAATCATAAGCAGTAGGCTCCCAGGCCAGTAGATCTTGCTGGTGGGTGATTCTGTGACTTTACTGATGTCTGCGTCAAGCTCATGGAGAGGCTGCCGAGCTTCCCAAAAAAATTTAACCCTGTGTTAGAAGCTGGGAATCCAAAGTTCAGCCAACAACCCAGGAGACTCATCTGATTAGCTCCAAGATACAAGAAGACCAGTCAACAACCTCTGCAACTTTCCTCACCGAACAGGTGATATTTGGCCACAAAGATTAAGACTGGCTGTAATTTGACATCTTTGACAAAAGACTGGGGGTGCTGCCTGAGAAAAAGCTTTGTCTCATATATGCATTTAAAACAGTAACTTCGGCTTGGCACCTGTGGCTCAAGTGGCTAAGGCGCCAGCCATATACACCTAAGGTGGCGGGTTCGAATCCAGCCCAAGCCCGCCAAACAATAACGATGGCTGCAACCAAAAAATAGCCAGGTGTGTGGTAAGCACCTATGGTCCCAGCTACTTGGGAGGCGGAGGCAGGAGACTCATTTGAGCCCAGGAGTTGGAGGTTGCTGTGAGCGTGAGGCCACTCTACCCAGGGGGATAGCTTGAGGCTCTGTTTCCAAACCCCCCCCCACCCCGTAACTTGGAGGATTATAGCTAGAAAGTTGATGCATGCATTAAAATGAATGCCAGAAATAAGGCGTACGTATCTTCGCCCCCACCCCCACCCCCAGAGAATGAAATGCCAGCCTACAGACAGGAACAGGAGGCTTAGTGTTTCTACACCATACTTCCCTTCCTGGTATCTCTCTTCCTTTCTTCTTCAGTGTTTTCCTCCAGAGCCCCTCATGCTTGGCAAGCCAAAATTCATCCATGATGATCTTTGGCCAAAACTGCAATTTAGCCCGCTGCCAATGCCAAAACCCAGTCCCACTTCTATAACAGGCCACTTTAATTTGTGCTTTCCCTTCAGACTGAACCCTGGAAATAGAAATGTGAATTTTCCAACCTGAAAATAGTTCTTACTGAAAACACTTGCCTCATTCTCTTTCGCTAACCCAGTTAGGTCCACTTTGCTCACACGTGCCTAATTAGAGCACAGAACGTGGTGTGGTAGCGGGTGGAGACAGTATATACTTCTCTGCCAACAAACAAAATTCGGTTCTCAAATGAAGGCTTTGGTATCTCCCACCACCAAAAGAAGTCACCATCTTGGATTACAGAATAAAAAACTAGAGTAGCAAGTAAGCCTTTCTGAACTAATGATGACGGATCTAACCACATCACCCACATAAGTTAATTATGACTTCAGAGTTGGGGTCCAAATTTTTCTTTTAAGAAAGTGAAAAGCAGACCAAAATAAACTACAAATCAAAGAGGGAACTCATGTTGCAATGTGGCTTAAGGAATATCAATGAAAATGTTTGCCATCCCTAATTGTACACATAATTAACTTGAAAACTCTGTCAACAATGTCCCTGGTGTTCCTGCCATGGCCTTAATTAAGATGCCCTAACCTCCCACCCAGTTTGCCTCAGATGTTAGACTACTAGAATAACTTTCATGCACTAAAACGGCTGAACTCATTCCCTATTTCCCCACCATACATAGAAAGGCAGTAAATAGTAAACGTTAAACCTCAGCAGCAAAACCTACTCTAGTTAGATCTTCCCAGCCAGCTTCTCCTCTTGCAGCTGTTTCTATTTTGCTGGGATTGGGTCTGTACAGGCTTGATTATGGGCTCTTTACCCTTTAAAGCAGTGATTCTGCAACCAGTGTGTGTTGGCAAGTGGGAGTGCCAAGAGAGGATCTTAGGTGTTCCTTGAAAATTTCATTAATAATTAAATCATTTTCCAAAGAGATCCAGAACAAAGTATATTCTTTTACTCTTTCTTTTTGAGCAACATAATTTAAGTGTGCCATAAGATTTAAAAAAAAAAAAAAAAAGGGCTCAACGCCTGTAGCTCAAGTGGCTAAGGCACCAGCCACATACACCTAAGATGGCAGGTTCGAATCCAGCCCGGGCCTATCAAACAACAATGACAGCTGCAACCAAAAAAATAGCTGGGCATTGTGGCGGATGCCTGTAGTCCCAGCTACTTGGGAGGCTGAGGCAGGAGACTTGGTTGAGCCCAGGAATTGGAGGTTGCTGTGAGCTGCAATGCTACCACACTCTACTCTACCCAGGGGGGCAACTTGAGGCTCTGTCTCAAAAAATAAATAAAGGTTGACTGCTCTATTGCATGCAATGAAGAAAAAGGATAAGGTTGACTTTGATATCTGTATATTTGAGAGGAAAGCAAAAGCAATTCTCTTTGCCCTTTAGAGAAAATAAAAACAAAGAACTTATGGAACAAAATATTAAACAAAACTGAAATTTTTCACCAGTTCTATGAGCTTTATTAAAACTTTGAATCAGTCCATAAAGTTTCCAAATACATTTAGAAAAACAGTAATTACTCACCTCCTCAAGAAATAATTTGTATTTTTTTTAAGAGACTGAGCCTTACTTTGTCACCCTTGGTAGAGTGCCCTGGTGTTACAGCTCACAGCAATTCTCTTGCCGCAGCCTCCCAAGTAGCTGGGACTACAGGCACCCGCCACAATACTCGGCTACTTTTGTTTCAGTTTGGCCGTAGCCAGGTGTGAATCCACCATCCTCAGTGTATGGGGCCGGCGCCCTGCCCACTGATCCAGAGGCGCCACCCAGAAATAAATTTTTTAAAGTGCAAGCAATTAAAATAAAGAATTTCCTTGTCCTGTAAAAGGGATTTTTCAGCTGCCACCTGTACCAGCCACATACACTATGTATCAATTTTTTAAGTACAGAAATCAGTGTACAACTGGTTAAAAATGTCTCACTTTGTCTCGTATGTTTTAAACTAGCTCAAAAAATAAAATATTATCAGACAGTATACCCAGCTCAAGTGGCTAAGGCGCCAGTCACATACACCTAAGGTGGCGTGTTCAAATTCAGCCTGGGCCCGCCAAAACAACAATGACAGCTGCAACCAAAAAAAAAAATTGCCAGGCGCTGTGGCCCCCAACTACTTGGGAGGCTAAGGCAGGAGACTCACTTGAACCCAGGAGTTGGGAGGTTACTGTGAGCTGTGATGCCAGGGCACTCTACCCAGGGGGATAGCTTGAGGCTCTGTCTCAAACAATAAATAAATAAATAATATTATCAGACAGTATACCCAGAAATCTAAAAAAGTTAAACATTTCCCACAAATGCTCACCAGCCACGTGAAAAATCAGGGAAAACAAAATGAACTGTAAAGGCCTAAAAGGTTAAAATACTTTACAGAGGTTCTCGACCTAAGGGTTGCGACCCCTTTTTAACAATCAAAATACATTGCAACATCAGGAAGGCTGAGAACCACTGCTTTAGAAGAATGCTTGCCTGCAAAACACAAATAACTATTTTGCTCATCAGCAAGCAGGAGCTCTCTTCCTCTATACTTCCCAGCACCCCAGCATGCACCCAGGCACACGCATTTCTATTAAATCCTGCATTGTGTTAACATGTTTCCTTTCTATTTTAAAAGAGTTAGGATAGCATTTTGCCAGCTAACTGGGTCCTTCTTTTCCCCTATCTTCATTCCTCACAACAGAAATTATAGCTCAATTCAACCCAAACACTTAAATATGCAGCTGTGATGTTTAGTTAGGTAACAGGAGTTCTTTTGTCCTTAGCTATGTCTCAGGTAAGAGACTCAAACACCACTTTAAGAAAATAGTCCACTTGCCATTTATTCTGCTATAAAATAGTTCAATTACTTCAATGACGATAGATATGACCACTATCTCTTTGTAATTACAAACATCCACAGGCATACAACTCACTAAGTCAGAACAAATGGAATCAAGCACGGCTCTGGGAGATGGCTCCACATCCCGCCTTCTCTGGGAAGGGAAGAGATAGATACACAGGTGCACAGAACAAACCCAGAAAGGAAGATGGAGAAAAACCCACACCAAAGCCAACTAATCCTACTGTGTAGACCAGAGAATCATCAGCATGTTAATTGAAACCAGAATCTGGGAAAACCAAGCAAACTTAAAAGGGGTGCAAACATTTATAACAAGAGGAGGCAACTCATGGATTTAATTACTTCCACTATACATGACAATTAAGAATAAATGGTGGAAAACCACAAAACAGCAGACAGTAAAGAATAAAGTTAAATGTTGACTGTGATCAGTGTTAACAACAGGAGTTTCTAACACCTGCTATAAGCTACTGTGTAATAAAAAATTAATTACTCTCCCAGTGAATAAATGAATACATTAATGGAAGCCAGCTTCTTTGGAAAGCACATTTAAACTACTTTATGCCACCAAATAACATTCACCAAATAGAAGCAGTAATGCAAATAAATTTAATAGGATGAAAGAGTCTGAACTTCTAAGTTTCCAATCTATGCCTGACAACAAAACAATAGACTATGGTCAGCAGGCAGGGAGTTGACTTGATAATAATTCATCGTTTCAAAAACAAATAGCTGAGTAACAATAAAATGATGAGCATTTGTTGAACGCATGTTTCATGTATCACCACAACTAATTCCCACAATATGACACACAGAAAAGGCTAACTTGCCCCAGGTAGCACAGCTGGGATATGGCAAAGCAGAGATTCAAGCACAGTTTCTCTCCAAACTCTATGCTCTAAATCTGATCAGTGTGGGCCTTCTGGTCTATAAAAGGCTCAGTGATGGCATGAATGCAGACAGAAGGGAATACACTTCTACACTGTAGGTGGGAATGCAAGCTAATACAACCTTTTTTGGAAAGAGCTTTGGAGAATACTCAAGGAACTAAAAATAGACCTATCATTCAATCCTGCAATTCCTCTACTAGGTATATACCCAGAAGATCAAAAATCCTTTTACAATAAAGACAGTTGCAGGATTCATAATTGCCAAGACATGGGAACAGCCCAAGTGCCCATCAACCCATGAATGGATTGACAAATTGTGGTATATGTACACCACGAAATACTATGTAGCCATAAAAAAGGATGGAGACTTCACATCTTTTTTGTTTACCTGGATGGAGCTAGAACATATTCTTCTTAATAAAGTATCTCAAGAAGGGGGGAAAAAGTATCCAATGTACTAAATATTACTACAAAGTCAATATATAATCACCTACACATTCACAGGAATGGTAAGACATAACTACAGTCCAGAAAGTAGAAGGGAAGAGGAGAGAGAGTAGAGGGAAGGGGAGAGGCGGGGGGAGGTATGTGGGGAGACCTCACCTAATGTGCATGACACAGTGGTACATTTCAAAACTATTAAGAAAAGAGTATAATTGTGATGAATGTGTTAATCAGTTCAATGTAAGCATTTCACCTTATATATCAAATCAGTACACTGAACCCCATAAATGCATCATTGTACAGAGTTATGATTTAATTTAAAAAAAATTTTTTAAGGCTCAACAAGCACCCCCCACACCCAGCAGAATCTAACAACTCAAGGGACTATGTTGAACCGAATCCAATTCATGGATCCATAAAAAAGTATAGGAAATTTCTAACTGAAGGGAATGTGGTCAAAATTCCTAATTTTAAAGGAGAATAAATTTAGAAATGCTATGAAACTTGTAACATGCACATGGGGTCTTCTTTCATTCCCAACAATGTAATATTAATAAAACATCAGGTATATTTAATGATAATTTTTGATTGAAAATTTCCCAAGAGGTTAAACAACTTCCCCATATACACACTAATATCAACAGCACCTTCCCAATTACACAAGATTTCAACAACATGGCCACTAGCAACTGGTAAACTCAATCTTCAGATATTCAAGTAGAAGGCAAATCAAGTAACAATGGTTCTCAAATAGGGGTTCACTTTCCAATCATGGTAGCAAGACATCGCCCAAGTTACTCCAAATCAGAGCGCAATAGCTTGGACACAGGGCATGTTGGTTAATTTTTGTACTTGAGAGAGACTCAGGTATATGCACCTGATTTGTAGACTATGTTACATTCCTAAATCTGCTTGCAGTACCTCCAGCAAAAGCCTTGAGAGAGACACTCTTCCTACATATATAGATGATAAGCGGTCAGTAAATCTCTAAAGCTTAGAACAGAACCTATTACTAGACACTCCAAGCAAGTATCACAGGAAAGCAGTAGAAAAACTCACCAACTAACATCACGAAGGTTAGAAAACAGCTGTACCATCCAAAAAACAAATTACATAGAACTCACATTAGATGTGCATTACATGGTTTTTACAACAGCAGCAAATTTACTTCCATAATTAAATTAGGCATGGGGGGAAAAAAAACCCATAAACCTACTCCCAACTCTCGACGTGAAAGATAAAAGACAATAATCTAAGATAGCAAGTAATCCAAGTCCTCAAATATTTAATATTGACAGTACTTTTACAGAATAAACTATTGATAATCAATTGATGTCCACAGCATTATAAGAGTGACAGTTTTAACTATTATTACTGAGAACTTCTGAGAAGACGGACAACCTGGGATTCAATTTTTTCTGAGGTAAATCTATCAAGACAATATTAAAAACTATGCACCAGGCTCGGCGCCTATAGCTCAAGCGGCTAAGGCACCAGCCACGTACACCCAAGGTGCCAGGTTTGAATCCCCAGCCCGGGCCCGCCAAACAACAATGATGGCTGCAACCAAAAAATGGCCAGGCGTTGTGGCGGGCACCTGTGGTCCCAGCTACCTGGGAGGCAGAGGCAGGAGACTCGCTTGAGCCCAGGAGTTGGAGGTTGCTATGAGCTGTGACGCCATGGCACTCTACCCAGGGGGATAGCTTGAGGCTCCGTCTCAAAAAAAAAAAACTATGCACCACATAATCCACACGGTCATGGAAAGAAACAATCATAGATAATTTACTTCTGAAATGAGACTGACGGATGGAAATGTTCTAGATTGGGGTTGTGGTAATGATTGCACAACCTTGCAAACGTACTAAGAAACACTGAAACGCATGTTTTAAATGGGTGGCTTGTAAGGTTTGTGATATTTCTCAATACAGCAGGTTGTGTAACATAACAGCAAGTTCATCAGCCAGACTCTAGTTGGACCCTCATTCCCCCTTTATGATTGTTTCTCGTCGTGTCATTTGAGTCCCACAAAGCCACACACCAACATAAGTAGGGAAATTCCCTTTGTTAACATGGACCGTGACAGGATGGAGCAGAGGAAATTATGCTGCTCCATCACCAGCTACTGAATAAAAATAATAGAGAATCAGTAAACATCTCCCTCTTTCATCTACTTTCCAAAATTGCTTTAAAGGTTCACCAATACTAAGAAAGTAAGTTTCACAGTCACCTTCAGAAATTATAACATCACTACTCACTTCCAAGTGTGACAGATTATCATATCTTTCCTTAAACTCAAGCAAACTTTGCAATCGACTCCCTGGCTATCAGGAAGGATGACTCCCACCAATGCCCAGGCCCAGATTCTCTCAGCAGATCAGCAGTACAGAGCTTAATACTCTGAAGCTTTTTTTTTTTTTAAGTAAAAGGTCCTCCAGAGTATAAATCTAAAAGTAGCATACATCATGATGAATCTCTTCCTAAGTCCAAAGCACTGAAGCTATCCTCTAATTATTAATTGCTCTGTTTTGTAATCTAACAATTCACCACCAGCTTTTGCCTGTCTAGCTGGCTTATAGTCTTATGATTACTATGCCAAGATCAATGTGCATTAGTCTAAACAATCTGATCTTAACCAGACTCTGCTTCTGTCAAAGATAACTAAAGAGCAACATTAACTCAAAGAACGTCTGCTAAATGTTGGGGGACACAATGACAGAACATCAGGCTGCCCTTCCTCCCCCTCCAAAGAGACTGAGATGAATCACGCTTAGCACGGGCCTCTTTGATATATAAACGCCTAATTTCATACCAAGAGATTATCCTCCTTCATTACACATCCAACTCTTCAATGTAACCCCTATTTGGTTGAGGGGGCATGAGGCTATTTAATGGGATACTCATCATCGTTGAATTCTGTTAGCAATAATAATAACCAACAAAATTGTAGGACCTCTCTGGTTGCATTTGAAGAGGACTTAATGATACCCTTCCTTTCGAGTCAAGGGGGAAAACCCCAGAAATCAGAAAACCAAACTTTAGAAGCATGCACAATTCTAAACTAGCACTGCATAACTGAAGCAGCCGTTCACCAGAGCAATCCTAACCATTTTGCCTCCCTAAGCCGCAATGAAGGTACATTAAATCAAAGTCTCTCGGTAATAACTAATTTAGTACTGGTACTAAACGCCTGGCTGGGTAAATATGGATACCAAATAAAGACTGGGGCAGAAAATGTTGGGATTCATAATAATGTTCATTTTGTAGTAGAAGAAGCTACTCGAATAATCTGATAAAAACATGTTGCCAGTAAAATCCACCTCTGAATTTTTCCTGTAATTTTAACAAACTAAGAAACTTTAATTTTAACAAAGTAGGACAGGAAATGTCTATGGATTTTAAAGTTATCTGTGAAGAAATACTAATGAAATACTTATTTTTAAAGTATAATTTGACCAAGTTAATTGGCTCATTTTTATCATAAGGAGGTGATTATGAAGATGCCCTAAGCTTTGAGGTTGTCCACTTGTTACTTGTAGCATGTAACACTGCACAATTAGAGCAAACTTTAAGATATCCCAAGCTAGGTGCTAGTCAATTCCACCAGCACAGTGGGCTGGCTAGATAAAGGTTGACAGTCCTGGAAGGTCAGACCACCCTAAGGGGGTGTATGCTCTGCCTGGGGTTTCCAAACTACACATACCTTGTGGGGTACTCCTAGAGATCAAGGGGGCAAAATGGTGGGTGGGAGACCACACAGCACACTGCCTGGCATTGAGAAGATATTCAATAAATTGAAGGGGACCTCACAAGGAATGCTTTGTGGCTATTCAATGCAGCTGCGCAATAGAAGATTATACTGCCAATTACAAAGAAAGATGCAGAAAACTATTTGAAAGCCAGACTTCCAGAGACACAGCATGTGCAATACTGCTTGGAGATGGTTTCTTTTTTGTTTCTTCATGTTTCTCTATGCTGGATGAAAAAAGGTAAGAAAGAGACACTGACACCATAAAATGTTAATAAGGGGCGGCGTCTATGGCTCAGTTGAGTAGGGCGCCTGCCCCATATAGTAAGGGTGGCAGGTTCAAACCCGGCCCCGGTCAAACTGCAACAAAAAAATAGCCGGGTGCTGTGGCAGGCACCTGTAGTCCCAGCTACTCGGGAGGCTGAGGCAAAGGAATCACCTAAGCCCAAGAGCTGGAGGTTGCTGTGAGCTGTGACACCACAGCACCCTACCAAGTGCAATAATGTAAGACTCTGTCTTTAAAAACAAAAAAAATGTTAATAAGTATCACACAGTGTTCACTATTTTTTATTCTTCTTTTAGAAGAATGTCTAAATCTAAGATAAAATTACTCCGATTAATCAAGTACATTATACAGTAACAAATGAACGAATTATACTCTCCCTCCATTTGGAGTTCCTACCTGAGCATTCTCAGGACTGCACATCCCTCACAGTATTTAATTACATAATTTCATTTGTTTGATCATTTATTGAGTACCTATCAATACACACAGTGTAGGCACTATTCCAAACCAAGCCTTTCATCACTCTCATTTCTCACTGCTATGTACTAAAGAAGAAAGACTAATTACCAGCAATCTGTGCAAAATTAATTGGCCAACTCTTCTATAATTCCTAGAGTCCAGTATTATCCACCCAAAATTTTACATCTAAATATAAACTTTCCTGATGACAAAATCAAAGGTCCAGTTAAGGAAGTGAGGTAAGCCCTGTTGAAGTATTATTGACTATTTATTACATGGGGAGTTGATGGAGAGAAGGGAATGACTCTGACAAATGCCTATTTTAGCCTGCAGGATGAGAGGCCTGTCCACTTCCTTTCCTTATGTGCTGCAGAGAAAGGCTATAACTCCTGTTACATGTAAACGTCACACCTGCTGTTTAAAAGCAAACTCTTAAGTACATAAGAATGGGTTTTTTAATTTTCCCACTCAAAGGTATGAAAGAACACATGAGTGGGAGAAACACTCGTGAGAACAACAGGTATGTGTGGCAAATAAAAAGAAATGGACTGGAAAGTGGGTACTATTTCTGCAGGAATATTTCATGCCTTTCTATCAACAAGGAAACATCTCAGAACTGCACAGAAACCATCAAAAGCTTTTACACAACACCAAAAATAACACTTTTTCTACCATCACACGGGCAGGAAGGAGAGTGTGGGTATCAAAGAAAACACTTCCTTTTGAAAGTGTCTTTTTTTTTTTTTTTAAAAAGAGATAATATGTTCTGGATACATGTTAATCAGCACTGCCTCTTGCTTCAAGGTGGTCAGGACTTTGACCAGATTACAACTATTATCAAGAGACAAACACATCTCAAAACACGACTTGCAAGCATGCTGCAGTTAACATCCCACAAGCTGATTTCAGGGGTTCAGCTAGGTCACAGGGGCATGTGAGCATTATCCAAAATGTACTATCTTAGGTACACACTCGCATTTTTCCCACTGAAGAAGAACCAAGACAAATTTCTGATCTGTAAGGAACCAACTAAGACTGAAATAAAGATCATGGTATCAATGCCCTTCATGTAACGCTACCATGTCACAGTCATAATTGTAGCACAAGCACAAAACACTGGCAGGACTCCCAATTCTGAAGAATGGAAGTTTGTCCTAAATAAATCAAATGTTTCCTATGTAACACTTTTTCCAATATTCATCTTCTAAAAAGCCCACTTAAAGCTAGAAGGGGAGCAGACTTCCTAAGCCTAGAGAGGTTGGCCTATCTAGTCAAGACAGCAAAACTACCTTTTTTTTATTAGCACCACACTGGTTGCTACTCCATGTAGCAGGCAAGACAACACACCCAACTAATGAAAAAGGATCATAAAACTGTTCATGTCACATAAGTCACAGCCTGAAAAGTAGACTGAGAAAACAGGCCATGATTCTACCAGCTTTTGAGACCGCAATGATCATCACCTTCCTTCATCTGTAAAGAAAAAACTAAAGGAAAAGATACACACAACGTGAAAAGGCCATGCCTGGCACTTCACAGAAAACCCAAATTACTTACTTGATCCTTGTTCTTTACCAACCTTAGAACTACAGCTTCAAAATCTATTAGAGATAGAGACAAGCCTCAATTCTGGAATACGTTTAAGAGAACTGATTAAAAATAATAGAGATTGATTTTAACATATAACCCACTGGACATACTTTCAATAGTGAAAATAAGTCTCCCTCTGCTTAGAAAAAGAAATTTGCTAACAGTCCAGGGCGCAGTCCCCAATCCTGACTGCCCATCAGAATTAACCTAGAGAATGGGTTAAGACCACGATCCTGATTATATTAAAATACATAGAACTATATACCTCAATATCTAACAGAATACTTCCAATTTAAAATAAAGTCAATTCTGAATTTTACTGGCAAGCCAGTGCAGAATACTTAAGAAAGTGTGTTGTGTTTTTGTTTTGTTTTTTGAAACAGAGTCTCAAGTTGGATAGAATGTTGTGGCATCATAGCTCATAGCAACCTCCAATTCTTGGGCTCAAGGAATCAATTCTGTTGCCTCGGTTTTTCTATTTTTAGTAGAGACAGAATTTGTGGGGTGGGTTTTTGTTTGTTTGTTTTTGAGACAGAGACTCACTATGTAGACCTCGGTAGAATGCCATGACATCACAGCTCACAGCAACATCAAACTCTTGGGCTTAAGAGATTCTTTTGCCTCTGCCACCAAAGTAGCTGGGACTACAGGTGTCCGCCACAACACCCAGTTATTTTTTGCTGCAGCTATCATTATTGTTGAGCTGGCCTGGGCTAGGTTCGAACCTGCCAGTCTGGATGTATGTGGCTAGCACCATAACTACTGTGCTCCGGGCACCGAGCCTACAGGTTTTACTCTTGCTCAGGATGGTCTTGAGCTCAAGAAACCCTTCCGCCTTCGACTCCCAGAATGCTAGGATTACAGGCATAATTACGTGCCTAGCCAGAGAGCGGTTAACAAGTAGTTTTCAACATAAGGGAATAAATACAACATTCTTATACCAGGCAAAATTGTTTCCTTCAAAAAGCCTTATTGTATGCCATCATATATGCTTAAAGTGTACTACAGTTCCAAATGAAAGTTAGCAAGTACCACTTTTTGAATTTGACCAAAGTTGTTCATTCCAAAATTCAAAAGCCACTAGCACTCTGGAAGGCCACAGCAGGCAGATCACCTGAACTCACAAGTTCAAGACCAGACCCAGCAAGAGCAAGCCCTCATCTCTAAAAATAGTCAGGCGTTGTGACAGGTGCCTATAGTCCCAGCTACTTGGGAGGTGGAAGCAAGAGAATCGCTTGTGCCTAAGAGGCTGAGGTTGCTATGAGCTATGATGCCACTGCACTCTGTACCAAGGGTGACAAAGTTAGACTGTATCTTAAAAAAAAAAAAAAAAAAAAAAAAAAAAAACAGAAAAACAAAGCCAAAAATATTTAATCTTGGATTTCTAGTTTAACAACCATACACTGAAATTGTGGAAATAGCCAATTGTTTCAACCACCAGAGTCATAAAACACACGAGTTAGACCTGATACACTTTTATACTCTCCCAAAACCCCCCATTTTCACAGTTTCAGGGATAGAAGGCAGCCACGTTCCTGGCATTCACTGGGACTCGGGGACTGCCCCTTCTCTTCCAGGATCAAGGGTCCACTCTTTGGACAGTCACTTCTACAAAAAAGTGAGAGAATAAACATACAGACCCTGTTCCAAGTGCTGGTCCACAGCAAGGTAGAAAAGGGAGAGACTGGAAGAAAAGGGCACACACTGAGAATCCGGGAGTCCTCAGCACACTCGTGCACTGTGAACAGAGAAGACCAGCAGAAACACATGCTCGGGGATGAATCAACACAGAGGGACAAGCAGAGAAAGAGGAGCTGCAACACAGAATGGTCAGACACAGGGGCCAAGTGGGGTGATCTCAGATGCAAGGGCAGAGAATTTTTAGAACAGACAGATGTGTCAAATGGCAAGATTTAAATAACACCACAGAGGAGAAAGAGCTTGCCCTGCCATGAGCAAGGTGACCCTGAGTCTCCAACATGGTCATGCACAAAATGAGAGGTGTGGACAGAGTAACCCCGTGGGGCCTGTTCCAGTTCTACAGAGCTAACTAAGATGTACTGACTTTTAACTACCTTTTATAAAATCAAGAGAGAAAAAAAGGCTGGGTAATGTTTTAAAATCTCCATCCAGAAGAAATGAAATATACCCCTACTGGTTTAAGATGACTAATTTTTTTAAATTAAACCAACGAAAATAAATTATGATAATACCAACATTCGTGAGCATAAGTGGTGGTGTGTCCAGTTCTCTAAATGGCAGTAGCAGATGATTTTCAACAGGAACTAGAATCTTCCTGGTCCTATACTAACCTGTATTTTATTGTTAATTCATGTAAATTTTCTAAAAGATCTTAGGTATCTACAGTTGTTACACTGTCTCAAATAGGACAGTAGTGAATCTAAGAAAGAGATAGATTAAAACATAACAGGATGTCATCCAGATGCCCTTTGCTAACAATGGTCTCTATTTGCCCGACCCACCGGACAGTCAGAAAGGTATTCCAAATGCCAAATGAGTGTGCAAAGCTCGCTGCACACATAAATTTGCCACACCAGCTTGAAAACGAAAACGGGATAGCCAGGAATCCAGTAGCAGTTAAAAATACAGACAGAATGAATGAAAAACCTTCTATAAAGGGTCCTAACATTCCAACTATATATCCGTAGGTAAAAAACATCTTCATAGACGCAATTAATCAGGGCATTCTAAGACCTGAATTCTCCCTCAAAGTAACCGGGATAGGGCTCCTGTTCCTATTGGTGACATAAGCCATCGCTCCATAGGAACCCCTGTGATTACAAGGTCAAATTTTGTTCCATTATGCAGCACACTGACAATGCCTCTTCAGAGACATGATCTGTTAATGTATGATTTACCGTAATTAAGCAACACAGTTTAATGTCATCAAGAGGCTTTAATTAGAGAAGGCTGCTGTGTCTTCCTGCTGTCAGATCAATTCCTGTTTGCACATCTGTACAGACTTATACATGCTCTGAGAACACCTCTGCACGTACTAAGCAAGTCTTCCTTTGGGGTTACAGACTTCCACACACTAAAATGTCGTATCTTAAAGGTTTGCCCACTAACTGTTTTATGTGTCCGTTTAAACCAGTAACCACAGACTGGAGGAGACGGGGCGGGGGGACGGCACGCTTCTTTCATCAGAATATCCTGTTTGATAGCTGACTCCTTCTGAACCACTCCCTTGCCCCAGCAAATTCTCTGATCATTGGCGTATTATGGGACCAACTTGGAATCTTACTTCTGATCCCCCATAATAAGCCAATCTCTCTGGGCTCGGCACCTGTGGCTCAAGTGGCTAAGGCCCTAGCCACATACACCTAAGGTGGCGGGTTCAAATCCAGCCCCGGCCCGCCAAACAACAATGAGGGCTGCAACCAAAAACTAGCCAGGTATTGTGGCAGGCGCCTGTGGTCCCAGCTACTTGGGAGGCGGAGGCAGGAGACTCACTTGAGCCCAGGAGGTGGAGGTTGCTGTGAGCTGTGATGCCATGGCACTCTACCCAAGGGGATAGCTTGAGGCTCTGTCTCAAAAAAAAAGGCCAATCTCCCATTTCCCCTTAATCACTTTGACCTATACATTCTTCTTGAACCAATCTGAACACTCAACTACCTAGAGTATCTGATGACCAGATAATTTTTGATGTGTTTTGCAAAAGAAAGGCAATGAATTATGAAAATGAATAGTGAAGGTTGCTCAGTAATGCAAAAATAGTCAAAGTCACTGAACTATATACTTAACAAATGTGAAAATGATAAACTTTGTGTTGAGTGTATTTTGTCACCATTCCAAAAAAAAGAAAGAAAGAAAGAAAAGAAAAATTAAGGGAGAAGGGGCTTCATGGTACAATACAGATGAATCTTAAAAATGTGACATTGAGTAAAAGCAGCCACAAAGCATAGGATTCCATTTATATGAAATGTCCCAAATAGGAATATCCACAGTGACAAAAAAGAAATTAGGGAGCGGGTGCTAGGGACTGGGAGGCAGGAAGAAATGACTGCTAGAAGTTTCTTTGGGGAGTGACTGAAAATAGCCTAAAATTAGATAGTGGCTTGCAAAACTTGCAATGGCTTGTAAAACTCTAAGTATACTAAAAGACACAGACTTGTATATATTTTAAAAGGGTGAGTTGTATGGTATAAAGATTATATATGTAGCTCAATAAAGCTGTTAATTAAAAAAAATAAGAGATGATGAGAAGAAGCTTAAGAGACAAGTAGCAGGGTGGCGCCTGTGACTCATCGAGTAGGGCACTGGTCCCATATACTGAAGGTGGTGGGTTCGAACCCGGCCCCAGCCAAACGGCAACAGAAAAATAGCCGGGTGTCGTGGTGGGTGCCTGTAGTCCCAGCTACTTGGGAGACTGAAGCAAGAGAATCACCTAAGCCCAGGAGTTGGAGGTTGCTATGAGCTGTGACACTACAGCACTCTACTGAGGGCAATAAAGTGAGACTAAAAAAAAAAAAAAAGAAAGAAAGAAAGAAACAGCTTGTGATCCTAGCACTCTGGGAGGCCAAGGAAGGTGGACTACTGAACTCAGGAGTTCAAGACCAGCAGAAAAACTAGCCAGGTATAGTGGCACATGCCTTAGTCCCATCTACTTGAGAGGCTGATGTAAGAGGACTGCTCCAAGCCAAGAGCATGAGGTTGCTGGGAGCTATGATGATGCCATGGCACTCTACAGGGAGACAGAGTGAGACGCTATCTCAAAGAAAGAAAGAAAGAAAACGAAATGAAACAATGAGTGTATAGATAAGGATGTATATACTGAAGACTTTCCCCAATTTGGATTCTGTCTTAGGACAAAACCATGCAAATAATTGCTTCCTTTTTCAACTCTGCAGGTGTAGATAAATCAGTCCCTGAAGTGAAGGCCTATCAAACTGGTAGAAGCCCAAGAAGGTCAACTACACTTACATAACAAGCTGTAACCCAATTTCTTTTTCCAAACATCTGGGGCTCTTCTGGATCTGACGTACAGGCTTTAATCACTATAATAAATATACCATCACAAGTATGGGGATGCTATGGGTAATCTGGAAAGAGATTTTAATTCTGCTCCTTCCACATAATAACTGTTTTTATACAGTACCGCTTTCAAATACCTGCAAGTCTAATAAAACAAAAATTAAGATTTAGTTTCAACTCTAGGAAGAGTTTATGTTAACACTACTACATAAGTTATATAATTTATTAACCAAAAAATTGGGAGTCATGTTTGAACTCCAGATAATATTCAGGTGTATCAAAACTTTAAATTCCTGAGGCAAATTTGCCTGTTTTTCTGATATGACTGTGACACCCTCCCATAAATATTAATAAATTACCAATAACACTGCCTCCACATAAAAGTTTTCATCTTTGTCAGCACATTTTTCCTAGCAATTCTCAATCCCTGTCCTCTAACTACTTCTCCCTGTACTCTTGATAGATGGGGTGAGGTTTTTAGCCGGGTGCCATTTCTCTGCAAGTCGTGGCTCCTCGGCCCAAGCACACATTTAAGATGGACCACTCCTTAGCAGGTGTACTCACAGATATCAAACAGGGCATCACAGTCCAGAAGACATTAAGTCTGTGATAAGGATGGCTTTAAGTAAAATACTTTTGGGGAAATTCTTTCCACTTTCCTTCTTCCTTCCTTGAACCTAGTATGTGTGTTTTGCTTTAAGTGAGTGGAGAACTACTGCTCACTTTATAGAACAAGGAATTTGGAGCCAACTTCACAAGGCAATGAATTTTTCTCTAAACTTAAAAGACTATCTTAAGAAAATGAATTACAACACCTAACAATCTTTTACAGAACATGAAAAGTTGCCTTTTAAAAACAATGACTGCTTTGAAGTATTCTGTCCTCCCAGGCAGAAAAGTGAACCAAGGGAGGATTTTAAAAAAACAAACAAAAAAAAATTTTTTTTATAGAAAGCTTTTATGTCACTTTCCTACTACTAAACAATACCTCTCTGCAATGATTGCATCTTTTGGCTGACTCACCAAAAATAATGACAGCACAGAGGAGTTTCTGACTACACAATTTCCATTATTCATGCTGTGTGTGGAGTACTCAAAATGTTAAGTGGTTTGAATACTTCCTTATTTTATGCTTTGTAGTAGGTTGTATTAGGACAACCAGTTTTTGAAATATACAACCCTTTCCTTTAATAAACACGATGCATCAATTTAAGATTGCAAACCTAAGCTAAAAGAAAAATGCACTGCAACAATTAACATTATTGGAGATTAAAATAAAAAAGAAGAGAGCAAAACCTACACACTGACACCACACTTCCTCCGGTAATTTGGTCGTGACCACTGTGTTGTATCAGGCTCTGGCCACACAAGTGGATCTACTTAACCATTCTGGTGCTGGTGCAGGATGTGGACTCAGTGGTATTAATGAGTGCGTGAGCTTATAATGTAACCTCACCAGACCATATAACCTCCTGGCCACACAAGTAGAAAATAATTAAAACAAGCAATTTAGCTTTGTAACCAGATGGTGAATGAAAAAGCAGACAAAGACTCCTTTTGTGAATGACCTGGGGAACAGCCCCTACAGTTTCTTTTAAAGTTACAGCCTGACTTGTGAAATTAAGGAAGAAAGGGGAATACAAAGGTTCTCATCAGAATTCACTCCTGGAGCACATGTATGTCCTTTTCCCTAGGTCATGACCAGAGAACATCTCGACTCATTCCTTAAATGAATGTCAAGTTTAATTACAGTAAAATACCAGTGAGGGCAAGATTCTGCTGTCAGTCTTCAGCCCTGAGCTGTAGGTAAAAAAAATAGCAAAGGTAAGCTTTTAAAATCACTAATGTAGGCTGAAAAACACCACAAACATCCACTCAAATTCTGCAAACATTTTTCCCAAGAAAACTAACCTAACATGGATCCATGCCCTTTCTTTTCTTCCCCACAAGGATAAGGGTATTTCATTTCATGGGTGGACAAAGAAGAAAACACTTTAAAACCCCAAACAATCTCAACTTTACACAAGAAATCTTGACAACAGCCTAGAAATGCTAAGACAAAATCCTAATGGCTCTGTGACCTTCACAAACTAGACAGAGTATGTGCTGTTTAACCTGCTTATTAAGGATGAAAGCTCTCGATGATGAAAGGGAGACATTAACCACTCTGTGCGCCCTCCGATGAGGACAGGGACAGCAGGAGACCATCATACAAGTCCAGTACATCCCACACGCACACAACTCCCGGAGTTGCCAGGGAGAAGCCCGAGAGTTGTGAGTTTGTTTCAGCACAACAGCACAATCTTCCTCAAACCTCGCTTAGATCCCAGCAGGGCATCAAGTCTCCCTTTAAAACCTACCCTTTTGCAGCAGACTTACCCTGGGGCCCACCCCCGGCAGGATTAATCACAACCACAGAGCTGAGGAATCCCAGACCAGAGTCCCAAAGGGATCATGAGATCGTGATTAAGGAGGGAACTGCAAGCCTAAGGGGATACCAAAATAATTCAAACTAAGTTATTAAAAGGACATTTTGTTTCTCACTCCTTCAATTGAAGCATCAACACAGAGATTGTTTCTTTGGGTTCTTAAATCTTGTTTTTGACCTAGTTTGCTTTCCTTGAGCCAATGGGTTCAACAATGGGTATACAGATACTGATACACAGATACTCAAGGGAAAGTTCAGAACCCAGGAAAACACCACTTAGGAGGGTATAACATTTGAGGGTCTAAATTACTTCTCTTTTTGTTGCTGCCCACTGAGCAGTGGCTCATGTATAAGGGGTGGCAGAGTCCCCACATGGGTGGGACCTCTGTGGCTACAGATCTAAGGGAGGGCCTTTTACTCTCTGCACACTTGACAAGTAACTTCCTGCAGCAGCAATGGCCCATGGCCCATTAACAGGTGCTGTGCTGTGTAAATGAAGTCATTATCGGTTTTAATAAGGAGAAAGGGTTTCTTGACCATTTGAACTTCTTGCTTTGAGGCCACAGATACCTACGTTATGACTGTGTATGTTCTGAACTTTAGAGTAAGACAGACTTTGGTCCTGGCTCTAGCACTTACTAAAGTTATATGAATTTAGCAACCTGGATAAACATTTTTGTACTTTGAATTTAGCAATGTCCTAAGCAGTACACATAGATAATCACTTAACCCTCGCACTGACACATAATGATAGCAAGTTATGCTGTTACTTCAAGTATCAGCATTTCAAATAACGTGCCCAGTTCCTAAAGATAGAAGGTACAGAGCAGGGAAACAACTTGCAAACAGAGGAGTCACAGGAATTGGAAGTAAAAGATGTAAATCCAACCAGACTAGCAGCGGCTCACACTGGTAATCCTAACACCCTGGGAGGCCAAGGTGGGGGGATCACTTAAGCTCAGGAGTTTAAGACCAGCCTGAAGCTAAAAATAGAAAAATCGGCTGAGGGAGGAGGATGAACCCAAAGAGTTTCAGGTTGTTGTCAGCTAGGCTGGGTACTGTCCTCTAGCCTGGAACAACAGAGTGAGACTCCTGTCTCCCAAAAAAGGACCAAAAAAAAAAAAAAAAAAAACCCAGTCAATCATCTTCTATATGCCTGGTACATAGTAGCTTCTTAAGAAAGAGTAGACCCTGCTCCAAGTTCAATGAATACCATGCAGCTGTGGAAACGCTCTTTGCTTCTTTAGCAACCACAACACTGTCGGGTGAGTGTATTCAACCTTTATGGCAGGAGCTATAAAGAGCACACATTGTTCTGTGAAGTCCTCTCTGGGTTATCACTTAGACTTCAATGTCCCCATGTTTTTCCATTTATGAACTTTCACTTGGGATAACTCTTTCCTTTGATCATCATTTACTGATCACCCCCATGTGCTAGGCGGAGGTGCTAGGTCTGTGGGAGGAGGAGTCAGTGCCAAGTGCAGAGAATGACGGGCACAGCAAAGGAGACCAGGGAAGCTGAGAGAGAGGTGCCCCTGAGAACAAACATGAGATCCTGCGCAGCCTGTGTGGAAAAGAATCTGAACAAGACACACCCAAGGGCTAATCCAACATGAAGGATCCATCCACTAGAGAAAATGGAAAAGGCTTCACAAAGGAAGTAATACTCAATCTTGAAGGATGAGCAGGTGAAAGAGGACAGAGACCTCCTTTAGGCCCAGTTCATCTGGAAACCCAATGATCTCACTATAAAGAGTGCCCTGGAACCAAATTTCTATAGTCCTGCTATTTCACCCCAACGAGACTGCTATGGGCTCTTTACCCAAGATCTCTCCGTGGGTAGAGGTGGGTTTCTGTTTTTGATGCTCCCCTCGTCCTAGTCATCGTTTCTCCTCGCTCCCCACCACCTACTGCCACAACACCACATACACTGTGCAAGGAGGGCAGCTAAATTCACAGCCCCCTCATGTTTACACCTGCCTGAGATACCATCAGATCTCCCCCTCATGACCTCACCAAATTGAACATTACAAATATTGGGAATTTATGTCCAGAGAGACTGACAAGGTAAAGAAATATTAAAATGTGCAGGCAGAAGAGAGACAAGAAATTACCATTTTTTGTCAATGTTTAATTTCCTCTAAACAGGCCTCTAGCAAAAAGAGAAAGGAGGAAGGAAGGATGAAGGAGGAGGAGGAGAAAGAAAGAGAGGAAGAAGAGGCACAAAGAGAAGAAAAATAGAAAGGAGCCCAGCAGAGTAAGATGGGGGCAGGGTCTTATCCCCAAAGCAAACCCCATCAGCAGGGTTTCTGTTCGGGCCCAAATGTCACTGGGAGACTATCAGACACAATTGCACTCTCAAAGGCTGTGCTCTCAGGAAAAGTGACCTTACTTAAGTACATTAAATTCGGGGGAGGGGGGAGAATAAAATTATGTATGAACCTTACATTAAATTAACTTTAATTTCTTTTTTTTTTTTCCCTGAGACAGAGTCTCATTATGCTGCCCTTGGTAGAGTCCTGTGGGATCACACCTCACAGCAACCTCTTAACCCCAACTCTTGAGCTTAAGCAATTCTCTTGCCTCAGCCACCCAACTAGCTAGGACTACAGGCACCCCCACAACATCCAGCTATTTTTTTATTGTTGCAGTTGTCGTTGTTTAGCAGACCTGGGTTGGGTTTGAACCCACCTGCCTCAGTGTACGTGGCTAGCACCCTAACCACTGAGAGACAAGCACCGAGCAAATTAACTTTAATTATTAAACATGGCTCAGTGCCTGTTGCTCAAGTGGCTAAGATGCCAGCCACATACACCTAAAGTGGCGGGTTCAAATCCAGCCTGGGCCCGCCAAAAACAACAATGACGGCTACAACCAAAAAATAGCCAGGCGTTGTGGTGGGCGCCTCTGGTCCCAGCTACTTGGGAGGCTGAGGCAGGAGACTCGCTTGAGCCCAGGAGTTGGAGGTTGCTGTGAGCTGTGATGCCACACAGCACTCTGAGGCTCTGTCTCCCAAAAAAAAAAAAAAAAAAAATTCTTTAACATGAGACACTAATAGTAAGGGGAATTTTTGAGCACTGACAATGTATATTATCAATATCATACATATATTTTCTTTAAACAGAATTTCCATCTTTTGAAGATGAATACTAAAACACTTACACATTAAATGATATGTTGTTTGAGATCTGCTTCACTATGCAAGTCAAGGTGTGAGACAAAAATCACCCTGCTTGATACTTACAGAGCACAGAGAGGGTCCAAAGGAATATAATGTGTATGAATACTACCTTGGCATATGTTTGCAATTTCCCAAGATTGGGATGGGGGGAAATCTTCTGGGAAGAAAAACGGTTAAACCATACAACATGTAGGTAGATAAAAAATCCTCAAACTATTTGGTCTCAGGGTCCCTTTCAATTCTTACCAATTGTTAAGGAGTCAAAAGAGCTGTTGTTTACAAGGGTTTTATTTACCAGGCTAGAACTTAAAGTAGAAAATTTAAAAACATGTATAAATTCATGTAGAAAACAAAACCATGACATGTCAACATAAATGCCATTTTTATGAAAACTTTATTTCCCCAAAATGAAAAAAATTCATGAGAAAAGTGGCACTGTTTCTACTTGTGCAAATCTCTTTAATATCTGGCTTAATGGGCGTCAGCTGGCTTCTCCTAACTGAATTCAATCTGATGTGATATCACACATCATGTAGCATCTGGAAAGCCCCACCACACATTTGGGAGAGGAGGAGAAGAGCAGAAAAAGGAAAATGTTTTTTGGTGTTATTATGATACCACTTTTTTCCTTGCCAACCCCCCTGATCAAGGGATCCCTGGATAGCACGTTGAGAGTCACTGTGACAGACAAGTCTGTGGAGAGAAAGCAGAATTTCCTTGACACCAGTCTCTAGGCTTCCGAACTGTGGAGTGCAACGAGTGGAGCAATCTGGCAAATAGAACATTTTGCACCCCTGAACACCCTGCTGGACACAGCACCGTCAGGAAGGAAGGGCCTCTGTGCAGCAGTGAGTACTAACTGCCTTTAAACACTTCCACATCTAAATCCAAGACAAGCTGTGAACGTACGAAAAGGAGGCTCACTTTTCTAGACTGCTGATCCATAATAGAAAATCAATATACTGGGTCTCCTGACAAGCCCTTTTCTTTTAAATCAAATATAGGGGAAGAAACTGGATAGATTAGAGTATGTCATGGTTAGGAATGATAGTGAGGTTAAACCGAAACTCGTTTCAGTTTCTGCGTGCATGTGCACACATACACAAATACTAGGTCTCTGCTAAAAACGTCTTCCTACAAATGAAAGATAAAATTTACCAAAATCACCCTCTTCTCAGGTACAAGACATAGATTCTGACAATCTTTATAAGAAAACAAAATTGGAAGGAAAACACTGGCTGAAGAGGAAGTGGTAGGCTGGTGCCTTAATTAAGTGGAAAAACGCAAGTTTTAAAAGTGCTACGGTCCTTATTACAGGGGGAAAATTAAATTATACACACATACAAATACAATGAAAACACTTTCTCTAGAGAGAGGGATTAGGAGCTAGAGTGTAATTTGTTTTGCTCCTTTCTGGGCTTTGAAATTCTCTGACAAAGAACAAGGACTACCTTTACAGCAGTGGTTCTCAACCTTCCTGGTGCCGTGGCCCTTTAATACAGTTCCTGTGGGTCATGACCCACAGGTTGAGAACCACTGTTTTACAGTTTAAAACAAAGGAAGAAAAGAACATTTGTTTTTCTTAAAAATAAGCTCTGACTCATGTTTTGCACATACACACATTAACTCAAAAAGTGACCACAGCCCAAATGGGGGAAAAAATTATAAAGTTCCTAGAGGAAACATAAAAGACAACAATAAATGGGTAAATGATAAAAATACCGTGGGCTCCATATAAATTAAAAAGCGATTTTGTTCAAAAGACAACATCAAAAGTTTTAAGGGCTGAATTGGGTCTCCTGAAAAACCCTATGATGACGTTTTAAACTCCAGTATCTGAAAAATGTGACTGTATTCAAAGAGAGGGTCTTTAAAGAGGAAATTAAGATAAAACGACATCAGTGGGGTGGGCTCTGAGCACTAAAATGCAACACAAAGGATGAGAAGCTCCAGGGCAAGGGAAAAGCACGGAAGAGAAAATTTCACCAGGTTTGAACTCCTGGCAGGAAGGCACCCACCCACCTGCAAAAGGAGGGCAGGATTTCCCTGATGCTGGAGAGGCGCACCCCGGCCAGGCTACGGTGAGTCACACACATACTAGCCCTCTCTGCTATCACTGTAAGAAAGGAAAAGCCAAGAATAAGAGATAGTTAATCCTGCCCAATTCAGATACGCTTAATGGATACAGAAAGCAATGCAGAAAGAAATGCATTTATTTGGGTAACCAGGCTGTGCCTGCCTGCCCAGCAGGCAGAAGCCCACCACCCACACAGATCTAAGAGGTTCCTGACCACAGCCTTGGGAAGGGGAGAACACAAACAGCCAGAATGAATGTGTCGGAAAATCTATAACCGGAATGCTGTGGGGAAAAGTAACCTACAGTCCTGGTGTTTGCTACCTTAGCATTTGCTGGAATGAGCCTGCCACTGTGACCAAATCACATACAGACCAATCTCAAATGAACCAGATAATTCAGAACAGCTTGGAATTTTTCTCTTTGGTTTAAGAGAATGTTGTTATGTTTACATTATGGTTATGACTGATATTCTGGAATACGGGGTGGGAGAGTTTTATTGTGTTTGAAAGACATAATCTGGAAGTAGCTAAGGAAATCAGCTATTCTGTATCCTGAGATGTCCCCTGCTATCACTCTGCAGGGTTTATAAATTGCAGGTATAACCCCCAAAATGAGCTGTTGGTTTCCTAATTTGCTATGTACCTGGCTAAATGACTTAGAGAGAGCACATCTGGGACAGCCAATGGCTTACTGCAGATATTCCCTGACACCTGGCTAAAAATACTGTCTAAAAAATAAAAAATACTGTCTACTGGGGTTCAGACAAATACCTGAAATATGCCAGGCACTATTCTAAGCATTTCTCAAGTGATTAAAACTCACTAAATCCTTTTAAGGTAGGTGGCTTCTAGTTATCTTCCATTCTGAAGAAAAGGAAAGGAGTCAGAAGAATGAAGAATGGTACAATGTTGCCAAGCACACACCTCCCATGTGCACAGGGAAAACACTATGTCATAAAACATTTTGCAGGCGCTGGCAAATCAATAATAAATTAGTCTCCAGAAGAATGAAGATGGCGTGCAGCACACTGTTCTTTAACCAGGTCTAGGAATCGAGGCAAAAAGGCCCATGCGCCTTTCCCTCACTCTTCTTACTGCTCTTTGAAAACTATGGTCCAATAAATGATCATTATTCTATCTGCTTTTTTTGTATATTTAAAATTTTACTACAGGCATGGTGGCTCACTCCTAGCACTTTGGGAAGCTGAGGCAGGTGGATCCCCTGAGCTCAGGAGTTCAAGACCATCTTGACCAACAATGAGATCCCATCTCTTAATAAAAAAAAATAAAAAATAACCCAGCATTGTGGCAGGAGCCTGTAGTTGGGGGACTGAGGCAAGAGTATCTCCTGAGCCCAAGAGTTTGAGGTTGCTGTGAGCCATGACACTACAGCATTCTACCAAGGGCTACAAAGTGAGACTCTTGTCTCCAAAACAAACAAACAGTGTGTGTGTGTGTGTGTGTGTGTGTGTGTGTGTGTGTGTGTGTGTGTGTATGTATTTTATTCTACTGAACAGGAGGTATGAAGATTTCCCCCCCTCCCTATCAAGGACTATATGTAATTCAAAGAGCTCTTCCTATTATAAAATTAGATTTGTATTCTAACTCACACTCTATTGTTGACTAACTTCCTGTACCTTCAAGGAAAGTATTTCTGTTGTGTGTGCTTGCTGCTAATTTACTTAGCCACTGACCCAAAGAAGAGTGTAGCAATTAGTGTATAAATATGGCCGGTAGTCATAAGAGATGTTGAAGAAAATCATGTTTTTTTAATAACAAGTATGAAATGGAGAAGTCCCCTGACACAGTCTTTGGTTCTCAATAGACAAGAATTTCATTTCACTGCCACCAATATTTAAGAAACACAGCAGAGGTAATAAAAAACTACAAATCACATGCCTTAACCCAACCAAAAAGGATTAAAAACCTTGTTGAATACTTCATAGCCAACATACTGTAAAGTCTACTGCTATACCACTTGGCGAGTCTGAAAGTTCATATTAATGATAATGTGTGTTATTAACTAATATACTGAACACTCATGTGGGCATAGTTTAGACAACTCACAATCAATTATTACTAAGTTTATGATTTCGTTCTGCTTGATGTTAAAAATAAAATAGCACCCCCTAGATTCCCACAAGAAATGACTGCTTTTACTGATATTAAAGCGCAACATAAGTTGGCATGGAGCCAAGTGTTTTATAATTGACAACAATGGGAATCAAAACTATTAAATTCTTGCAGTGATCTAGTTATTTTTGTCCTAAAAATATCTTGTGAGTTTCTGACATTTTCAATTTGCTCACAACATACTACTATTTGTATAATCAATATGTATGTATACATACTGAAGGAATTTCATTCATTTTAATACAGTGCCTCATATCCTCAAATCAGAACAGTACAATTTCATAAAACTCCTAAACAAGATGGATATATGCATCAATAAAACAAATTTACTCCAAACTGCAGGTTAAATTTCTTTTAAAAAGTTTTCTTTAAAACGCAGAATATTGGGCAGGGCCTGTGGCTCAATGGGTAGGGCGCCAGCCCCATATACCGAGGGTGGCAGGTTCAAACTTGGCCCCAGCCAAACTGCAATGATAACAACGACAAAAAAAAAGCCAGGCGTTGTGGTGGGTGCCTATGGTCCCAGCTACTTGGGAGGCTGAGGCAGGAGAATCGCCTAAGCCCAGGAGTTGGAGGAGGTTGCTGTGAGTTGTGTGACACCACCGCAATCTACTGAGGGTGATAAAGTGAGAGAGACTCTGTCTCTACAAAAAAAAAAAAAAAAAAACCAGAATATCATATTCTTTGTACTCTGGCTGAAAATACTATAGACTGCTCCTCTGTGTTTTTATTTTCATATGCAATATATGTAAATTAGAGACCATATGGTTAATTCCACAAATGAAAAACAGTGAGTAATTATTTCCTATATTATCTTTTCTGAGTAACATCTAATCTAACTACTCAAAGATTCCTGATTAGATAAGAAGGAAACATGTTAATGTCATTAGCTATACAGTTTCATCCAGTTTAGGAACTGCATTATAATGAATAGTAGATGAATGTAAAGCACAGTGTGTTTCAAAAACAACCTCCAAATCACATTTACCTGGCCTTCGATAATGAACACGTCAGCATTTCACTGACTACTTCAACCTACTTATGTAAAGGAGCCTCTTCCTGCCCCACAAGCTACCAATCTGCTCTAAACTATAATAATACAAGGACAACTGAGTTTCTTTTCTTTTTTTTTTTTATTTGAGACAGAGTCTCATGATGTTACCCTCAGTAGGTGACTTGGCGACACAGCTCATAACCAGCAACCTCCAACTCTTGAACTTAAGCAATTCTCTTGCCTCCACCTCCCAAGTAGCTGGGGGTACAGGCACCCACCACAATGCCCAGTTACTTTTTGGTTGCAGCTGTCATTGTTGTTTAGCACGCCCGAGCTAGGCTCGAACCCACCAACTTCAGTGTACGTGGCCAGCGCCCTACTCACTGAGCTACAGGCGCTGAGCCAATCACTGAGTTTCTCAAAATACTTTCTATCTCGCCCACACATTCAATTAACTCCTTGATTAAATTCAAGTTTTTCCTCTTGTAAATTGGTCATGATGAAAAAGGAACAGGTGGGCGGTGCCTATAGCTCAGTGGGTAGGGCACCAGCCACATACACCAAGGCTGCTAGAGGGTTCGAACCTGACCTGAGCCAACCAAGACAACACTGACAAGTGCAGGAGCAACAACAACAACAAAAATAGCTAGGTGTTGTGGGAGGCAACTGTAGTCCCAGCTACTTGGGAGGCTGAGGCAACAGAATCACTTAAGCCCAAGAGTCTGAGGTTGC
>CAUYQV010108086.1:0-10900 GCA_963574575.1 Galagoides demidoff
TGCTATAAAAACACTGCTTTAGGCTTAGCGCCTGTGGCTCAAGTGGCTAAGGCATCAGCCACATACACCTAAGGTGGCAGGTTCGAATCCAGCCGGAGCCTGCCAAACAACAATGATGGCTGCAACCCAAAAAAAAAAAAATAGGCGTTGTGGTGGGCACCTGTGGTCCCAGCTACTTGGGAGGCGGAGGCAGGAGACTCACTTGAGCCTGGGAGTTGGAGGTTGCTGTGAGCTGTGATGCCACAGTACTCTACCCAGGGGGACAGCTTGAGGCTCAGTCTCAAAAAAAATAAATAAGTAAATAAATAAAACACTGCTTTACCTTCTACTTAAAACCACAATGACACTTTTAGAAATGATGACTTTTGTGCTTTTAATTTTTATATCCAGATTACAAAACTGTACAAGTGTAATGTTATTACGTGGATATATTGTCTATTGGTGAAGTCCGGGCTTTTAGTATAGCTATCAGCCAAATAACCTACATTGTACCCATAAAGTGTTTTCAAATCCCCTCGCGCATTTCCAGAATTGATGACTTTTCCTTTATAAATGTCAATGTTCACTTAGGACTCCCTGAGGAAGAAAGACACATACATAAATTAGTTGATTAACTATATTTTTAAAAATGGGTTTAAGAAATTATTGTTGGCTCAGTGCCTGTGGCTCAAGTGGCTAAGGTGCCAGCCACATACACCTAAGGTGGCAGGTTTGAATCCAGCCTGGGGCCCACCAAACAACAATGATGGCTGCAACCAAAAAATAGCCGGGCGTTGTGGCAGGCGCCTGTGGTCCCAGTTACTCAGGAGGCAGAGGCAGGAGACTCGCTTGAGCCCAGGAGTTGGAGGTTGCTGTGAGCTGTGATGCCACGATACTCTAAGCAGGGGAATAGCTTGAGGTTCTGTCTCAAAAAAAAAAAAAATTATTATTATGAACAAGGTCAAGCAAACATAAAAGTAGAAGAGTATAATGGACCTTCATCTACTCATTACTCAGTTTCAACAGCTAACAACTCATGATCCATTTGTATCACCTGTACCCCACTCCCCCACCGTGCTATTTTTTTTTTTAATTTTCTGGAGACAAGTCTCACTTTGTCACCCTCAGTAGAGCGCTGTGCTGTCATCACTCACAGCAACCTTGAACTCTTGGGCTTAAGCAATTCTCTTGCCTCAGCCTCCTAAGTAGCTGGGACTACAGGCATCCACCACAATGCCCGGCTATTTTTAGAGACGAGGGTCTTGCTCTGGCTCAGGCTGGCCTCGAATCCGTGAGCTCAGGTGATCCACCCTTCCTGCCTCCCAGAGTGTTAGGATTACAGACATGAGTCACTACACCAGGTGTCCACTAGGTTATCTTGGGGCAAATCGTAGATATAAAATTTCATCCATTGGTATTTCAGTATCTCTAAAAGATAAAGACTGTCTTAGAAAGCATAATCACACTAGGCGGTGTCTGTGACTCAGTGGGTAGGACACCAGCCGCATATACTGAGGGTGGTGGGTTCGAACCCAGCCCTGGCCAAACTGCAACAAAAAAATATGAGACTTTGTCTCTAAAAAAGAAAGAAAGAAAACATAACCACAATACTATTGTCTCACGTTACAAAATAAGCAAGGTCTTTCATATCACTTACAGTTTTGCCAGTGCTTAAATTTTCCTAATTGTCCCATAAGTTTTTTTAAAAATTATTCCAAGAATTATTATTTTTTTTGAGACAGAGCCTCAAGCTGTCCCCCGGGGTAGACTGCTGTGGCATCACAGCTCATAGCAAGCTCCAACTCCTGGGCTCAAGCGAGTCTCCTGCCTCCGCCTCCCAAGTAGCTGGGACCACAGGTGCCCGCCACAACGCCTGGCTACTTTTTGGTTGCAGCCATCATTGTTGTTTGGCAGACCCGGGCTGGATTTGAACCTGCCACCTTAGGTGTATGTGGCTGGCGCTTAGCCACTTGAGCCACAGGCACTGAGCCCAAATATTATTATTCCAAAAATGTAGAGGGTCCAAGTATTTTGTGTTACCTGGCTGAACTGTATCACAGTGAAGTTAGGGCTTTCAGTGTACCTGTCCCTGGACTAGTGTACACTGTACCCTATAGGTAGATTCTGACTCATAGATTTTTTTAAAATTTCTTTGTTCAGGGCCAGACGTGGCGGCTCATGCCTGTAAATCTAGCACTCTGGGAGGCCAAGGCAGATGGATCACCTGAGCTCAAGAATTTGAGACCAGGGTGGTGCCTGTGGCTCAAAGGAGTAGGATACTGGCCCCATATACCGGGAGGTGGCAGGTTCAAACCCAGCCTCGGCCAAAAAAAAAAGAGTTTGAGACCAGCCTGAGCCAGAGCAAGACCCCATCTCTAAAAACAGACGGGCATTGTGTCAGGTGCCTGTAGTCCTAGATACTTGGGAGGCTGAGGCAAGAGAATTGCTTAAGCCCGAGAGTTTGAGGTTGCTATGAGCTGTGATGCCACAGCACTCTACGGAGGCCACATAGTAAGATTCTGTCTCAAAAAATAAATAAATAAATAAACAAATAAAAGGAGGATACCTTGAACACAGGAGTTTGAGATTGTTACAATCGAGGCTGAGGCCACAACACTCTAGGCCTGGGCAACAGAATGAGACTCTTGTTTCAAAATAAATAAATAAATACAGTGCAGTGCTTGTGGCTCAGTGAGTAGGGCTCCAGCCCCACATACCGAAGGTGGCAAGTTCAAACCCAGCCTCGACCAAACTACAACAAAAAAATAGCCAGGTGTTGTGGCAGGTGCCTGTAGTCCCAGCTACTCAGGAGGCTGAGGCAAGAGAATCGCTTAAGCCCAAAAGCTGGAGGTTGCTGTGAGCTGTGATGCCATATCACTCTACCAAGGGTGACAAAGTGAGACTCTGTCTCAATAAATAAATACATACATACATCCATAAAAAGGCTGGGCATGGTGGCTATCCAGGCATTGTGGCAGGTGCCTGTCGTCCCAGCTACTCAGGAGGCTGAGGCAAGAGGATCACTTGAGCCCACCAACAGTTTGAGGTTGCTGTGAGCTATGACACCAGGACACTCTACCGAGGGTGACAAAATGAGACTCCGTCTCAAAAAAAAGAAAAAATTACAGTAGTTTCGTACTTTTTCCATTTTGCATTCTCTACCCCAAGGTCAAGCAACGTAGCACTGAAACACTCAGTTTGGGAGCGCTGTGGGCTCGGCTGCAGGCTTGAACACCAGACAAGCTGAGAGGACCTGAGAACAGAGCAGGTCACCTTCCACGAGGAGGGCAGCTTCCTCAGACGGTCAGGACGTGCCACTATAAAATAAAGTGAGGGGAAGAGGAGGGCCGGGCAATTGCTGGACAGATCCTGTCCAGTTCCTTGTCTGTCTGTCCTATCATTGCGCGAGAAGGGGCTTCCTCTCGTCTTCAGCCAAGCAAGTGGTGCTTGGGCAAAGATACAAACACCAGGACAGGAGACTTTCCAAGGATACCAAGTTGCAGCCAAACAAAGTGACTTTCTGTAGGTGTCTGCCAACAAGGAGAATGAGCTTTTATCTATTCCTAAAATAAAAGCCTTTGGGAGAAGGAAAAACAGAGGACGAAACTTAGCAGTTATGTTGAAAGGACGGAGATGAGAGTGGCACCTTGCTTTTGGGGCAGTGAAACTGTTCTGTAAGATGAAGCAATGGGTGGGCACGTGTCCTTAAGCATTTGTGAAAAGCCATAGACCCTGGGGCGGCGCCTGTGGCTCAAAGGAGTAGGGCACTGACCCCATATGCTGAAGGTGGTGGGTTCAAGCCCAGCCCTGGGCAAAACTGCCAAAAAAAAAAAAAAAAAAAAAGTCATAGACCCATAGGACACATGGGTGAACCCCAATGGCAACAATGGGCTTTAGTCACTATTATTATACAATGTCAATGTATTAATATTGGCTTATCAAGTGTATCAAACGTTTTGTTTTCAATAGCAGAAAAATAAAAGTGTATCAAACTAGTACCAAACTAATGTGAGATGTTATTAACAGGACAAACTCCTGGTGGCTGGGGCGGGGGGATGGAGAAGAGGGTATATGGGAACTTCCTTCCCTGTTCAATTTTCTGGCAACTAAAACTGCTCTAAAAAAGTCTATTAATTTGAAAATTAAAAAATGCTTAAAAGGCACACTGTTTAGCGAATGCAAAAATTGGGAGGGAAATGATCCCTCATTTCCATAGGGTGTGAATAGGAAATAGAAATATTTTTTTTTCTCAGCTCAACTCTCTGCTTCATAGAAACGTTTTTCAACATATCTGTCTCCTGAGACAGTGAGGCGGACGACAAGGCCAGCTATCATTCTTTCATTGGGAATCCATCCACCGTTCTTGAGTTTGAGAACTTGGTTGCTTTTTTTTTTAGCGTTCGTATTTTGTTATCCCAAAGAAAGCCGTCACAGCCCTGAGACTCTTAAAAGACAGCCCCGAAGGTTTCCACAACTGACAAACCTCAGACTTCCTGTATTTCTGTAACTTGCCTTCTCCCTTCCTCCTTCTTTTAATTTGTTAATGATCTCTGGGGCCACAGGCTCCCTCTGTCCCAGGTCTCTAACTAGATCAGTGGATCAAAGGTGAGGCTTCGCTAAGTAATCAGTGTAATTTCACCCGTGTAGCAAGCTATTAAAAACAGACCGGCAGGGTTTTTCAAGGACAACCAAGGTATTGATCTGGCGACCAAACACTCGTGTACTGCAAACATGAGTATACAGGGGCGGCGTTCCCACCCTGCAACTCTCCCTTACTCCCTCTGTCCCCAGCGAGCTCCTCAAAGCCTCAGCTAAGGCAAATACGCCCACCCCCCCACCCCCATTCCTGACTTCAGAAAGGAATGTCTCTGTTATAAATTAGACAAGGGAAGAGCAACGGCCTCAGTTCTTTGACGAACATTTTGTTGTCGTTAGGGATTTATTATCCTGCATAGCCCTTCTTCCCTTATACCTTTATGTGGACTTTTTTTTTTTTTTTAAAGAATCTACTTCTTATGTAATTTGTTTTGCATTTCTGGAATGAGGAAGCTTTTCTACTCACGTTGTTGTTAAAAATCTAGAAAAGATGCCAGCCTGCCTGTGTGATTGATCACCTGGGAAGGAAGTGATTCACCACGATGCTGTCACCGAAAGTGTTCCGACCCCAGGGCTGGAAGGCAGGTTACTAACCGTGTTACCTGCTCTGGAGCAGCCAGAGACTGTCCGCTTCACCTTCCGGGCTCCCCTCCGCCCACCTCGCCGGCTTGGTTCCTGTTCTGCTTCTTCTGTCCAAGTAGCAAGATGCTAGAAACTTATTTTCCATTTTTATTTTTATTTTATATTACTTTATTTTTTTCATCACAGCTCACAGCAACCTCAAACTCTTGGGCTGGAGCTATCCTCTTGCCTCAGCCTCCTAAGTAGGTGGGACTATAGGCATCCACCATAAGGCCTGGTTTGTTTTTCTATTTTGGGAGGTCTGACTCTTGCTCAGGCTGGATTCCAACTCCAGAGTTTAGCCAATCCACCCATCTCAGCCTCCCAGAGTGTGAGGATAACAGGAATGGGCCACTGTGCCTGGCTCAGTTTTAATTTTTAAAAGAGACCTACACACTTGACGCATTTCTTTGAGACAATGTCTCATTTTGTTGCCCTCGGTAGAGTGCTGCGACGTCAGAGCTCACAGCAACCTCAAACTCCTGGGCTCCAGTGATCTCTCGCCTCAGTCTCCCTAGTAGGGGGACTACAGGCTCCCACCACCCTGCCCAGCTATTTTTAGAGGTGGGGTCTCACTCTTGCTGAAGCTGCTCTGGTCTGTGAGCTCAGGCTATCCCCCCCGCCCCCCCCCCCCCCCGCCTCAGCCTCCCAGAGTGCTAGAATTATAGGCATGAGCCACACTGTGCCTCGCCACATTTGAGATTTTTAAAAAGCCACATTTGGCTCAGTGCCTGTGGCTCAAGTGGCTAAGGCGCCAGTCACATACACTTGAGCTGGCAGGTTCGAATCCAGCCCGCCTGCCAAACAACGACAGCTGCAACCCAAAAATAGCCGGGCATTGTGGCAGGCACCTGTAGTCCAAGCTACTTGGGAGGCAGAGGCAGGAGACTCACTTGAGCCCAGGAGTGGGAGGTTGCTGTGAGCTGTGATGTCATAGCACTCTACCCAGGGTGACAGCTTGAGGCTCTGTCTCAAAGAAAAAGAATAAATGAATAAAAAGTAAATTAAAGGCTCAGTGCCTGTGGCTCAAGCCGCTAAGGTACCAGCCACATACACCTAAGGTGGCGAGTTCGAATCCAGCCCAGGCCACCAAACAATAATAATGGCTGCAACCAAAAAATAGCCAGGCGTTGTGGCGGGCGCCTGTAGTCCCAGCTACTTGGGAGGCTGAGACAGGAGACTCCTTGAGCCCAGGAGTTGGAGGTTGCTGTGAGCAGTGAAGCCATGGCACTCTACCCAGGGGGACAGCTTGAGGCTCTGTCTCAAAAAAAAAAAAAAGTAAATTAAAAAAAAGCCACATCGGCTTGGTGCCTGTGGCTCAATCGGCTAAGGTGCCAGCCACGTACACCTAAGGTGGCGGGTTCGAATCCCCAGCCCAGGCCTGCCAAACAACAATGATGGCTGCAACCAAAAAATGGCCGGGTGTTGGGGCGGGCGCCTGTGGTCCCAGCTACTTGGGAGGCAGAGGCAGGAGACTCACTTGAGCCCAGGAGTTGGAGGTTGCTATGAGCTGTGATGCCATGGCACTCTACCCAGGTGGATAGCTTGAGGTTCCGTCTCAAAAAAAAAAATTAATAAATTAGGTGCAGGGTCCAGGTGCAGTGGTTCACACCTGTAATCCTTGTAGTCTGGGAGGCTAAGATGGGTGGATCACTTGAGCTCAGGAGTTCGAGACCAGCCTGAGCAAGAGTGAGACACCGTCTCTACTAAAAATAAAAAAATTAGTTGGGCATTATGGCAGATGCCTATAGTCCCAGCCACTCAGGAAGCTGAGGCATGAGGATTGCTTGAATGCAAGAGTTTGAGGTTGGTGTGAGCTATGATGACTCCATGGCACTCTACCTAAGGCAACAAAAAGTCTTGTCTCAAAAGAAAAAAAAAACCCAGGTGTTGTGGTGCAAGCCTATTGTCCTACTTACTCAGGATGCTGAGGCAGGATTGCTTGAACCCAGGAGTTGGAGGTTGCACTATTAAGCTTCTTGGAAGATATAGTTGCTATACCCTTAGAACGGTCAGCCAGGTGTGGTGGAGCATACCTATAGTCCCAGCTACTCAGGAGACTGATGTGGAAAGATTACTTGAGTCCAGGAGTTTGAGGCCAGCCTGGGCAATATAGTGAGGCCTTGTCATTAGACAAAAAGAAACCCATAATGATAAAAGATAATTCATCAGGAAGACACAGTAATTATCCCTGTGTATGCACTAAATCATAGAGCCTCAAAACATTGACACAATAATTGATGGAATTAAAGGGAGTTCTGAAATCTTTTAAGTAGATTTTAAGACCATCTCTCACCATTTGATAGAACAGCTAACAAAAATTGGTCGAGAAAGATCTGAACAACACAATCAGCTATCTTGATCTAATTGACATTTACAGAATATACATTCAACAGCTGCAGAATACCCATTGTTTTCAACAGTACTATATGGTATACGTGTAGTCATCAAGATAAATTATATGTTTGGCTGTAAATAAACCTCATTAAATTGAAAAAGCTGGAGAAGTGCATTTTAAGAATTATAAAACATTGCTGAGGGATTTTAAAGGAAATTTAAATGGGAGACATTTCATGTTTGTTGAATTAAAGACTCGGTCTTGTTAAGATGCAATGCTCCTCAAATTGATGTGTAATTCAACATAATGCCTGTCAAAATTCCAGCAGGATTTTATAGAAA
Source organism: Galagoides demidoff (assembly GCA_963574575.1). Lineage (NCBI taxonomy): Eukaryota > Metazoa > Chordata > Mammalia > Primates > Galagidae > Galagoides > Galagoides demidoff. The sequence continues at coordinate 7,876 of CAUYQV010108086.1, forward strand.
TTGACAAGCTGATTCTAAAATTCATATGGAAAAAAAGGGATCCAAAATAGCCAAAATAATATTGAAAAAGAAAAATGAAGTTGGAGGACTCACACTTCCTATTTTCAAAACTTACTATAAAGCTACATCTATTAAGACATTGTGGTACTGGCATAAACATAGATCAATAAATCAAAGAACAAAATTGAAATTGCATAAATAAACCCTTATATTTATGGTCATTTGAGTTTCAACACAGATGCCAAGGCAATTTAATGGGGAGTCTCCTGTATCCACAGGTTCCGCATCTGTGAATTCAACCAATCATGGATTGAAAATATTTTTTTAAAAGTACAATTAATAATACAAATAGAGTAATACAGTATAACAACTATTTATATTTGTATTAGTTATTATAAATAATCTAGAAATGATTTAAAGTCTACAGGAAATACAACTATTATGTAACCATAATAATTTTTTAAGAAATATATGAAAGGACGTGCTCAAGGTATACCATGTTTCCCTGAAAATAAGACAGTGTCTTATATTTACTTTTTCTCAAGAAGACACACTAGGGCTTATTTTCAGGGGATGTCTTCCTCTCCACACTGAAATGCATGGCGTGACTATGTAGATATGCTGCATAGCCATGCCTATCACTAGGTCTTATTATCAGGGTAGGGCTTATATTTAACAAATGCATAGAAATCCTGCCATGGCTTATTTTTGGGGTAGGTCTTATTTTTGAGGAAACACAGTATATAAATATTATACCGTTAGAGCATCCTAGGGTTTTGGTAACCATAGGACATTCTCGAACCAATCCCCTAAGGATACTGAGGGATGACTGTAAGTGAACTTTACACACCATCTTATACACAAAAATTAACTCCAAATGGATCAGGTGCCTAAATGTAAGAGCTAAAAGTATAAAAAATTTTGGAAGAAAATATAGGAAGAAAGACTTCAAGACCTTGAGTTAAGCAAAGAATTTTGAGGTGTGATATCAAAAACATCTATAAACAGAAAAATTGACAAACTGGAACATTATCAAAATTCAGAACTTCTATGCTCCAAAAATACCAGAAAATGAAAATCAAGTCACAAACCAGTGGAAAATTATGCTAATTACATACTTGGCAAAGGACTTGAACCCATAGTATACAAGCTCCTCACATAAATCAATAGGAAGATAAGCAGCAACCCAAGTAAAAAATAGGCAAAAGATCTGAATAGATATTTCACCTAAGAACAGGAATTTCTTCTGTTTTATCTATAAATAGGCTTAAAAAATATCATTAGTCATTAGGGAAATGCCATTTGAAACCATAAAGAGATACCATTTCATACTATTAGAATGGCTGCAATCCAAAAGACAATAACAAATATTGGAGAGGATGTGGAAAAATGGGAATCCTGATATAGTGCTTGTGAGAATGTAAAATGGCACAGCCAGTTTGGGAAACAACTTGGGAGTTTCTTTAAAAGGTAAACATGAATTTAAAATATGACTCAACAATTTCACTCCTACGTATCTACCCAAGAGAAATAAGTGTAGCTTGAACAGACATTTGCATGTGAATGTTCATAACATTGTGTATTATTGCCAAAAAGTGGAAGCAACCCAAATTTTGATCAACTAGAAAATAGGTAAAATGTGATATACATATTTATAGAGAGGAATACTATTCAATAAAAAGGGAGGAAATATTGATACATGCCTAAACAATTGATGAACATCATAAAAACATGTTTATATGAATGAAGCCAGATACAAAAGAACTTAAATCAATTGATGTGAAATGTCCAAAAAAGGCAAATCTATAGAGACAGATTAGTATTAACAGATACCTGGGGCCGGGGAGGGTAATGGAGATTAAATAGGTGCCGAGGTATCTTATTGGGGTGGTAAAAATGTTCTAAAATTAGAAATGTTCTAAAACTTGGTAAATTTACTATAAAAATTATTAAATTGTGTAACAAATATGAGTGAATTTTATGACATGTAAATTATACCTTAGTGAGGTTTTTCTTTTTTAAAAAATACAATGAAAATCAGTAGAAGTCACTAATAATAAGAAATCAAGGAAAACCCAAACACACTCCCGGATAATTCATGAATCAAAGATAAAATCATAAAGAAAATTAGAATGTCATTTGACTGCAATGAGCAAACACTACAACACACCAAAATTATGGGATACAACTGAGAGGTACTTATAGCTTTAAATGCTGTATTAGAAATTAGAATCATTAAAATTAATGATTCATAGTTCCACCTCAAAAATGGAGACAAATAAAAATAAGGTAGAAACAAGGAAATAATGACAGAAAAATCAGTAAAACTGGAAAGATAGGGTATTAATTAAACCAAATGCTGATTCTTTAAAAAGAACAACAAAGTTAACAGATTTCAAGTAGTAAGAAAAAGAGAATCACTAATAATCAGATAGTTCCCACTTTGATACTGCTGTTTTCTCTTAATAGAGAAGTTTTGTTTTGTTTTGTTTTGTTTTTTAAACAGATTCCCACTTAGTCGCCCAAGTAGAGTGCTGTGGTATCATAACTGACAACAACCTCAAATTCCTGGGCTTAAGTGATCCTCTTGGCTCAGCCTCTCAAGTAGCTGGGACTATAGGTGTGCTCCACCATGCTTGGCTAGTTTTTTTATTTTTAGTAGAGATGGGGTCTCAGGCTATTCTTGAAGTCCTGAGCTCAAGCAATCCACCCACCTTAGCCTCCCCAAGTGCTAGTATTACATGCGTGAGACACTAGGCCCAGTCCAGTAGAAATTAACTTAAAAATTAAAATAAATGTAATCCAAATGGAGTCCAAGACTAAGGGGAGAGGGAGAGGAGGGGAGGGGGGAGGATGGGTGAAGAGAATGATATTGTGGGGATCTCGCCTATGATTTATCCTATTAGGGTACATGTGAATTTGTCTAAAGGTCGAATATAAATGTCTTAACACAACAATTATGAGAAAGACATGATGGCTATGTTAGCCAGTTGGATGAGAGTTTTTCAAACTATATGGAAGCAAC
>CAUYQV010108087.1:0-103712 GCA_963574575.1 Galagoides demidoff
AATTTTTCATCCTTTGACCTGAATATCTGGTGATGTCCAAGATAATTCTGTGGCCACCTTAAGATGAATTCCTCCAAACAAAATTCATAAGAACTTGGTAACTAAAAATAGAAGACTATAATGAAGCCAGGCCAGGTGGCTCACACCTAAACTAAAAACCCTTTGGTTCCCAGTTGATGGTTTTGTAACATTAAAAACAACACGGTGATTTGGAATCATGCCTCCGCTGGTTCTCCGAAGGCCAGAGCATCTCCGTAAGGACGGGGCTGAGGACGAGGCTGGGCTAATGAACGGAGGAGCTGCCCTGGCATTCCTGGCGCTGAAGAGCGGCTGCACTCCTTCCCTGTCTTAAGTGCACGCTGCCGTGGCATCTAACTGATCTAACTGCATTAACGAGTTTCCTGGGGATTGCCGCTGGAGCGGTGGAGGGCTTGTTAAACCGGGGTTCAGAAACCCTTCGTTCTGAAACGCTGTACTATGGTTCCCGGTGGTGAAATCCGCAGCCAGTGCCACGTGGGTCTGGCCCGCAGTGTCCAGTGATGGTCCACAAGCATGCCGACTCCCGCCCTGCCTCGCCCAGGCCTGGCTCTCACCATCTCCCAGCCTAACGTGACCCTTTCCCCTGGACTGGCTGGGTGGGCTGAACCTGGTGTGTGCTGATGAACACAACCCTCCTGGGGGATCAAGGGGAAAAGAAACAAACAGAAACAAAAGAAAGAGGAAAAAAACATCCTGTTTCTAGCCAGAGCTGATCAATGTTTCATCTTCCAGGGTGAGAACAGGACCTGAGCTTTTCCTCAAATTCAAAAGCACTGCCCTTTCACCGTGCTTTGAAAATGAAGCAACTGCTCCCCTATTTTGCAGTGGCAGAAGCAGCAAATTGGTCAGATGATCATAAAAAGATGTCTAGCCAAGTGGAGGCGCACATCTGATGATCAGAAACAAGGGCAGTAAAAGTCGCTGCTGCTGGACTGGGGACTGGTCACGTCCAGCAGTAACCTGGCCCCGAGCTCGGCAGACGGGCCCACGCTCCTGGAATCCGACAGCCGCCTGTTTGACTCACCTACATCTGCTTTATAATCCGAAGCCTCCTTCCTCTGGTGTTCACTGCTTTCCTGCCAGCAGTATTTTAAGCTGAGGTGGGAAAAATTAAAAGCTACTAATTCCTTGGTGAAAAGATCAAAAAAGTACCCAAAAGGCAGCCAAGGGGACTTTTTGTCTCTTTAATTGCTCTCTTTTCAGTTTCACTGCTCCCTTGTACTTTTTTGTTTTTACATCTTTTGCTCCAAGTGCCAGAAACCTCCCTTCTCTTACATTTTCGATAAAGCAGGTTGCAGGATGCGTGTGACACTCAGAGCTGAACCTGGAGATGATCTCAGGGACTTTACTGAGGGATGACGGGAACATCTTCCCGTCTCATCGTCTGGGGCTGCACACCGGACATCTTGATCAGATGTGGGTAAGCCAGCTTGCTCAGGGCATTGGTCAAATCCTATTTGAAAGGCCAAGTCTGGTGAGCTACATTATAATATTAATTCAGAAACATGCTATTAGTTGTAAGGAAATTTAGAGTCAATATAGAAAACTAATTTTTTTCTATGATTTTCACAAATTCTAAGATTCCCAAGTCCTGTAGCTTAAGTTTGGAACAGCCACACACTCCCCTGACAACTTTGTTCATTCTGTTTCTCTCAGTGAACAAACTCAAGGTACTTCTGTTAAACTTATTCTTGGCTGAGAAGCTAGACTCCAAGGCAGCAGTAAGGAAAGAGAAGAATGCTTTTTCTGATCCCAGGGTTCACAAACTTCTTTCTTTATTTCTTTTTTTTTGTTTTGAAGACAGAATCTCACATTATCACTCTTGGTAGAGTGCTGTGGTGTCACAGCTCACAGCTACCTCTAACTCCTAGGCTTAAGTGATTCTCTTGCCTCAGCCTCCCAAGTAGCTGGGACTCCAGGTGCCCGCCAAAACACCTGCTATTTTTTTTGGTGCAGCTTGGCTGGGGCTGGGTTTGAACCCATCACCCTCGGTATATGGGGCCGGCACCCTACCCACTGAACCACAGGTACCGCCCCAACACAAACTTATTACCTACTTCCTTCACTTATTATTTTGGCTTTAATATTGTAGTATCTTTTTTTTGTTTTTTGAGATAGAGTTGCCCTGGGTAGAGTGCTGTGGCATCATAGCTGACAGAAACCTCAAATACCCAGGCTAAAAAGTGCCTCAGCTTCTGGAGTAGCAGGGACTACAGGTGCCCAACACAAGCCCACCTAGTTTTTCTATTGTTTGTAGAAATGGGGTCTCAATGTCCTCAGGCAGGTCTCAAACTCCTGATCTTAGGCACATGACCTGCCTCATTCTCCCAGAGTGCTGGGATTACAAGTGTGAGCCACTGCACCTGGCCCATAGTACCTATATTGTCATTTACTTAATATTTATTCTTTCTTTTTTGAGACAGAGTCTCACTATATTGCCCTTGGTGGAGTACTGTGCCATCATAGCTCACAGCAACTTCAAACTGTTGGGCTTAAGCAATTCTTTTGTCTCAGCCTCCCAAGTAGCTGGGATTATAGGTGCCTGGCACAGGGAGTGGCTAGTTTTAGAGACGAGGTCTTGCTCTGGCTCAGGCTAGTCTTGAACCTGTGAGCTCAGGCAATCCACCCACCTTGGCCTCCTAGAGTGCTAGAGTTACAGGAGTGAGCCACCGCACCCGGCCAATATTTATTCTTTAAATTAACTCATTTCACTGCAATAAATGTGTTTGAAACCTCTGAATCACTACTTCATAACACAAGGAAACTTTAAATGCTTATTTATACCACTAATACACAAATAGAATGTAACAGCAAAAGCAAATAATAAAAATATAAAAATAAAATAAAAATAAAAATATAAACAACAAGTCAGTGGAAACAAAGGTATTAGGAATTCATATAAAAATGCTATCGTTGGCCAACTGTAAGGACAGTGCAGCTTCCTTCTTTACGGTAGTTACGTTCTGCAGTGTCACTGAGCAGGACCGCTGGATTAGGGGACACGGAGTCATTGCTCTTAAGGGAAACACAGGGTAAAAGGTTCCCCGACCACATAGTTTTGTTCTATGTGTGTTTCTGTTTGAAGCCACCTTATTTAATGAGCACTGCCTATTATTAACATTGAACTCAAGGCCAGTGCTGTAACTCATGCCTGAACGAAGCTCATCTCACGAGTTTGTCCTGTAAGGCACATCACAGCCCTCCTGTGCTCAAGACCCCTGGACAGCACTTACCAGTATGCTTGGGGGGCATTTTAAGCAGTGAAACCACCAAGTAAAAGCACAGAAATGTGGAGAATGTAGCACTTAGTAGACCAGGAAGGGACACTTGTTTGCAATATGAGAGCTGAAATGATAAGGTAGAGTGTTGCCTTGCTGCTGGCCTTCACTTGGAATCAGACATGTTGGGGGACTCAAAATTTTTACTGCCCTGCCTGTACCTGGGAACGACTATTAAATTACTGGGGGTTATGATTTCAGGTTTACAAATAAATCTTTCTGAGTTGATAAAATTGAGATTATGGGATCCCAGAATAAGGAGATTGAATGTTTTATGAAGGAAGACACTGGGAAGAAACGGAAACTTTGTCTTTGGTGTAGTAAGGGCTGAAAGAGCAAACACAGCCGTGTTCTGTGATGCCAGGTATGTGCACCACCTGGGCTCACCTGGAGTCTCGCCAGTGCTATCTGTTCCATGCTTTGGGAAATTCTCTCCTATGTCTACAAATTGGGATAACTGAGATTTGCCATGAGGCAAATGGAACTTGGCTCTGGCCTTTGTGGAACTCTGAAGGATGGCCGTCTTCCCTTCCTCCTGCCTTCCATCCCCCTCTACTCGGTTGGTTGAGGTCTTCTGCAGAGTTGTGCTAGACGAGGAACACAATTTGTGAGCAGCCGGGCACATTCGTTCTGGGATGGCACGTGACTGCAATGTGACCAATGAATCTCCTAAAACTCAGTTATGCTGATAGCTGTGCCCTAATTGATGTCATTCTAAGTCTGTGGGTGCTGAGACGGCAAAGCCACTGTAAATAGGACAAGAGGCAGGAATACGTTCTCATTTTTCAAAAGAGTCCACAGCCTAAGTGCTTATCAGTTTTGTAAAGATTTAGACGCCATAAAAGTGCATTTTGGGATCTCACAATGTATGATCCAGTCCACCAAGAAGCAGCCACTATCCACCCAACACGACCCCTCTAAATTCTATACAGATTCTCGGTTGGTAGGACAGTGATCATCCCTTCTAGTACTGTCTGCTGTCGGATTGTTTCTTGACTGCAAGTCACTGAAGAACTTTCTTCAGTGGAGGCTTTAGTCATGCACAGAAGGCTTGGAAGATGCAGTGTGAAATGCCTTCCAGGCAGCAGATAGAGCCCTCCTTACTCCGGCTGCTCCGTCCCCATTTTCAAGGCTGTATGCTAGATACTTTTCTTTTCCCTTCATGTTCAGGATGAAAACTTTCCTCCTTCCACCTCATTACCACCATGATTTTCTGCACCACCATCTAAAGGACTTGAAAGAAACCCTGAGCTCTAGGTGACAGCCTGATAGGTGCTAATGCTGTTTACACCATTGGCCAGGGGCTAAGTTGAGAGCAAGTCTCATCAGATGCTGACAACTGGCAAGGTAAGATCTCATCATCACAGAAGGAATTCAGATGGACCAAGATGATTTTAAAGTTGCTTCCCCAAACTAGAGCTCGTGCCCCCCATTGAACATGTGTATATGTCTGTATATAGGAGCCTACACCAGGTTTTTACCCAGATTAAGTATCCCATTTTGAAGTTATTCTTTTAATTCCTTTTATAGAAAAGACCATGCTGTCCTGCTAATACTGATAACTTCTGCTATTGACTGTATATTACTGAGCTTGTTTCCGGGGAAGAAACCCAAGTGTTTTCTTTGTGAGGGTATGGGAATTACTTCTTAGGAGGATTTAGAGGACTACATGAAACTTAATTTTCCTTTCCCTCCCACCACCACTCTTGCTGAGACCGTATTTCCTTATAACCTTGCGGCTCCCACACGTTCCCATTTTCTCTCCAGTTATGAGTTTACTTTCTGCAATCCCTGAACAAACTACTGTCAGATAATGCCCTTTAATGTCCTGTGTGTTTGTCCTGCTCAACAGCTGAGAAGGGTTCCCTGCTGCCCAAGACACCAGGCCTCAAATGCCTAGGTGGCTGTTGACACAGAGCTCCCAAGTGCTTCCTACCCTACTCAGCCAATTTTTGGTTTCCTTTTGGAACACTTCATAAACAGTTCCTACTGGTTTTAGCAGAATACTTGTATATATGACATGGGTTCATATCTGAGAACTTTCTCATCTTCTCACCTCTCCAAATCCTCCTTATAGCAAACCAAACCACCTCTTTTTACCCCAGTCTACAAGGATACTACCTTGATGGAGCCCCTGGAGCAGAGGCCAGAGCACTTTTTCTATAAAAGGCTAGATAATGAGCATCTTACCCCTTGTGGTCCATGTGGTCTCTGCTGTGACTACTTATCTCTGTTTGCTGTTGCCGCATGGAAACAGCCGGGGACAAGAAATAAAGGAACGTGAGCATGGCTCTCCCAAGAAAACTTTATTTACAAAAGCAGGCTATGGGGTTGGGCACAATGGCTCACGCCTATAATCCTACCACTCTGGGAGGCTGAGGTGGTAGATTGCTTGAGCTCAGGAGTCTGAGACCAGCCTGAGCAAGAGTGAGACTTTGTCTCTACTAAATATTAGAAAAACTACCTGGGCATTGTGACAGTCACCTGTAGTCCCAGGTACTCAGGAGGCTGAGACAAGAGGATCAGTTGAGCCCCAAATTTGAGGTTGCCGTGAGCTCTTATGCCATGGTGCTCTACCCAGGGTGAGTGAGAGTCTTTGAGACTGAGTGAGACTCTGTCTCTAAACAAATAAATAAATAAATGAATAAAGAAAATAAAGAAAAAAAAAGCAGGCAAAAGTTTAGACTTGGCCCACAGGCCACAATTTGCTAGTCCCTATCCTACAGGGTCAAGAAAAACACACATATGCTGTCACTTAATAATTTACTGACTTGCTTTTTTTTCTATGAATGATATGTAGTTAGTTAAGCTTTGGCTCACAATTTAGAAATTAAGACCCTTAATGATATAAGAAAAATAATGGTAAATAAGACCTATGTTAACATGTAAGCACTTAACATATCAAATGCTCTTCCAAGATCTTTATATACTGCATTTGGCCTTTAAAACAACCTTGGCTGTTAGATTATATTACTATTATCTCTATTTTGCAGTTATATAAAATGAAGCACTATAGAGGGTCTCAAGTAAATTTTCCCAAACTCACACATATACAACATGGCAGAACTGAGATTCAAAGTCAGGAAGCCCAACTGCAAAGATAATGTGCGTATTACTAATAAATTTACTATATCACCACTCAAACGCTGATTATCTCTGACAGCACAGGGCGAGGAACATCACACTTTTTATTTTTCATATTTATTTAAAAATAAGCAAACTAGGTTTTGTGCCTGTAGCTCAGTGATTAGGGCACCAGCCACATACACCAGGGCTGGCGGGTTCGAATCTGGCCTGGGCCTGCTAAACAACAATGACAACTACAACAAAAAAAATAGCCAGGCTTTGTGGCAGGTGCCTGTAGTCCCAGCTACTTGGGAGGCTGAGGCAAGAGAATTGCTTAAGCCCAAGAGTTTGAAGTTGCTGTGAGCTGTGACATCATAGCACTCTACCCAGGGCCACAGCTTGAGACTCTGTCTCAAAAAAGAGAGTTTAAAAAAATGTTAATACAGGAAAGGAGACAAACAAAACAGATCCAGCACAGTTTCCTCTTCCAGAGATAAACATTATCAACCACGTGGTAGCTACTCTTTGAGTTCCTCTCTTCTCTTTTCCTAGCGAGGCACACACCCGAATCTCCCTGCACTGATGTTTCTTTGACTACCTTGGGGGATTACCTCCTACTTTCTATCCCCTCTGCAATACATAAAAACACATTCCTAACAGCCAGCTTGTAGGCTACTCTTTAATAACCCTCCTGAAAATTGTGTTTGTCTGAAACATATTTATGCCAGTTGTACCTTAATCTAATTTCACAATTCAGTTAAATAGAGCAGGGACCAATAAAATCGTGTAAAAACAAAGTGTTTTCTGAAGCTCAGGCCTTTGAAAAAAATTTAATACACACAAATTGGTACAAACAGTGTAGGCAAATGAGGAATGGAGACAACTGGAACAAACTGAGCAGGAGCATCCGGACATCTAGAAGGATTCAGGATTCCGAGTTCCCTGGAAGCCTTTTAATTTCTTGCTCGATTTCAAAGAACTGAAATAGGAAATCACGGATACTGCCTACTGGGAGTGGTTTATGCAAGAAAGAAACAGCCCCACACTCCAGGAAAAAGGCTGGCCGTGTTCCTTAAGATCATGCAGTGAAAAGCACAGAGTAAAACACCCCCCCCCACAAAACACTTTTCTATATTTAAGTTAAAACAATAGAGTTGGATATGTATTGCTTCATTTTAATGACTTTCTTTTTTGTGTGTTAAACCATCAATCACTCGGATTAGTCAGGTTGGGTTTGTGTTTCTCTTCTGCCTTTGTGTGGATCATTTTCTTTCCACCAAACTAAAGGCACACTACATACTTTGCAAGCTGCTTTTTCTTAACAACATATTTAGAAAATCTTTTTTATGCCATTAAATAGTCTTCCTAAAATTTTACTTCTCCAAAATATTTTAATTTGCAGTTGTCATAGTAAGCCAATCCTCTTGGTTGAACGTTTAGAATTTCCCATTTCTGTTCTTGTAAATGGTTCCTAATAATATTTATTTATTCAATAAATAGTCATTGAGCACCTACTTAGCTGTCAGTCACTAGGATACAATTAATATGCATTTAAACACAATTTTGCACACGGTTTTCTTCGAATAAGTTCCTAAAAATAAACCTGCTGGGTCTAAGGTAACAGAATTTTAACCTCCCCGCTACTGCACTGCATTGTATTGGCTCATACAGACCTGTTTCTCTCCCAGTCCCGGAGAATAGGGACTGTGTCTTATTTATCTTTTTAATCCCAGAACACTAACCATACAAGAATGTGCCCAGAGTAGGTACTCAAAAAATGTTTATTGAATCTTGAATAATGAATAGTCCTTGACTGAAGTACTTATTTACTAGAATTACAGATTTTCTTCCTAAACACTCCTAGCAGTCAATTAAAAGTCCTAACTGGCGTTTGTAACAGAAGGCAGGGTGAGAGAAAATACCCCAAAGTGAGCACCGCTTTGGTCAGGAAGCACCCGAGAGCCCCAGGTAAACCCGATTCTGTATTACCAGCAGTCTGGAGAATTATTCATCTGTGTGAAATCTCAGGAAATATTTTTCCAACTGTGGCTGGAAATTCTCAGGAGAGAAATTCCATCTGCCAAGGGCCACACAACTTGTTTTCTTCTGCTTCCTCCTCCTGGTAAGGTGGCCTTGTGAGATCTCCTACCCAAAGAAGCCTGAGCACATCTTCTGGACTGCTTGCAAACTGCACATCCATTCCCTCAAGAGATGCGCTAGAGAGAATCTATCATGGAGATAGACATTTTTAAAGGATATGTTTTAAAAAGAATTTCAGAGAAAATCGTATAAGGACTCAGAGGTTTGCCAACTGCTGTCAATAGTCCTTGATGGTCCTACTCACCAGCCCTGTGCACCTGCGACTCCGTATGCCCTGTGATCCGATGGGTGGATGTCACCTACAGTGTCTCCTCAGTAACTTGGGATCCCCCAATTCCCTTTAATAAGCCCTCTTAGGTAGGCTGGTGGTATCCATGTATGAATTAAATCAGTGCATGTCTATTAAATATTTTTATACCTTTTCTAGAACTGACTATAGGAAAGACTCTCCCTAAAGTAGCTGCAGACATGAGAAATGATGAAAGGAAAAAAAAAAAAAGCCCAATTAGCATCCATGTCTAGGTCTAAAGAAGATCATGGAGAAAGTTAGGTGAGCAGAACTTCCAGCAAACTTGACAATGCAAATGATGCCCGAGGTGTGCTCAGTATGATGCCAAGAATTGTCAGATAGGTGTGTATACATCACACTATCTAAAGAAACTTCCCCCAGGATATCTCATGTACTCGATAATTTCCTTCCTTCTTTCCTTCTTTCTCTCTCTCCCTCCTTTCTTCCTTCTTTTTCTTAAGGAGATGGCAGTTGTTTCTGATTGGCAACTGGGGAGTCCCTCTCTTGCAGCCGTGTAGGAACCAAGCCTTTTGCCGTTGGCATGTGGGTCACCTGCATCTTCTAGGCATGCTCTTATATTAGTTAATTTGTTAGCTTGCTTGAATCACAGTCGAGAACCCTTCAGCTTTGGTTTGCAGCAATAAATTCAACTGACAGCTGAAATTTGGAACGCTCACTTAATATTGATTCTGAATGTAATAACAAGCGACATGACCTTTTGGATGGTGTAAAATATGGCCGCCACAACATCTGGGCCACGTTTCTTGCTGTTTAGTAATATGCTGTAACAGCATGGAGCTGGCATTAAAGCTAAGCTTTATTATCCAGCAGATCACTCCATCTCTCTGGCTTCATTTAAAAAAAAAAAGTGCTTTCAGCTTCTGGAGCTGATATCGTGTCTAATACTCGTTGCTGTTTTGGAGACCTAATTTACCTGGCAGTACAATAGAGAAAGATAGCTGATGACCACATAGGAAGGCAGAAAAGAACAGCCAGGGTAAGGAAGGCCACCCCACATCCTAAACTCCCAGGCACCAGAAACTGACACAATTATCCGTGACAGTAGCAAGGACACTAAGCATTCTTCATTATATCCTTAGAAAATATCCACGAAGCCGATGTGATTTAGCGATGCCTACAAGATAGGAAAATATCTTTTCTTTTCTCAGCCACTCCCCCATAACAAAAAGGATGATTACCAGTGGTACTTGCCCTCATGCCTGAACATCATTCTAATTTAGCATTGCCCTAGGAAATCCTAAACTAATTTTGCTAGGATGGATACAGGGATGTTTGCATCTGATTTACTCTCACTGTTTTTCTTTGAAGTCTTGGTATCTTTAAAACATTCTCCAAGTAGGCAGAACATCAATTTGTGCACTTTAAAAAATCCAATTTACGCAGGTTAAAAATTGTCAAAATAGTATAACCATATTTCTCCAACAGAATTTCCAAGCGTGGATCACACACACACACACAAATGCTAAACTTGAAAGCGTCCTATCATTTCAATATATTCCATGGCTCAGATTGGCTCTAACTCAGTGAATAGTAAGAATTTAAATCTCTTTATCGCAAGAGACAGATCTTGACTCTGAAACAATATAGCATCTTTTTTCTCTGCTGTGATATTTTGACTCTGTGTGGTTGAGCCATTTCTGGAGGGTACAAGCACAAGTTTTAAATCCTATTTCTCTGGAGGGAAGAAAAGAATTAAATCATATTTTGGAAGTCTTTTTAAAAATGTACTTCCAAAATAAAAGACCTGTCAGTAGTTTCAACGAGGTTAAACGTACAGAAAATGGAGAATAGGTTCATTTGTTTTTCTTTTTAACATGCAAGCCTAGCTCTTGTAGGGGCTCATACTTGGCATGGTGGCGATTTATCCGAAGCAAACTATTAATATGGTGCTCTTTGTATTAGGAACTGCAGAAAAGTGGGTCTGATACTTGGTAAGTGTTTTATACAAAGAAAATGCCAGGCCTGGTAGGTAATTGAAAACGTCAGACTTCACAGTCCTACCATAAAATGAGAGATGCTGGCCTGTACCCTCTCTCCAGGGAAGCCTAGGAGAGTACCCACTGGGATAACTTCCAAAATGAATAGAGAGCCCTGCGGCCTAAAAAAAGCTAATCAAGCCATAAGTGAGATGTCCTGACAGTGAGACACTGGTCAGGGGAAAAAGGCTCACCCAACTGACATGCTTTTAGGTAGATTTCCAAGGCTGACTGGCAGCTATCACCAGTAATCTCTGCCACTTTTTCCCCATTAGATTCCAGTAATTATTAGGAGGTTTTCTTGATTTATTATTTGCTCAAGTGGTATTCATCTCAAGAAAGGTCAGAAATCCTGGAGGCCACTCCTATATTCTGGGGAACACACATGAATTTATAAAGACCAAGTTCATTATTCATGCAGAATAACGTGGGTACAATGTGATTGGATTCTTTTATTGACAGCAGCCTACAACAGATGGTTGAAATGCCACTTTCATTTCAGGAAGAAAGGAATCCTTCACAGGCAAAAGGAAGTCTGGAGTTGCAAGGTAAGATCATTCTTAATTATCGGTCCCAGAGATAATGTATGGCCAGCACCATATTTATATAATTAGAAAGTGAATTTCACACTAGGGTGTTCAAATGCCTTGTTCCCCATTAACAGCAAAATACCAATGACACTGGGTTAGAGAGGCTGTGAAGGGGAGCTGGGCCCAGCTAATCGAAAACATTTCAGCTTTAAGATGAGTTTTTGGCTGTGAGTTTAGGATGAATCAATTCTCCAACTTGGCAAGCAATAATTAATTCCAGCCGTGTATCACTCATCTGTGTAGTGGCTGCCCCCTCAAATAGAGATCTTCTAAAACTCTCCCTGGTGAAATCAACGAAGCCATCAGACACAGCCATATGTTCAAAGCTCAGAGAGGATTGGTCATGAAACAGTTGTCTATGAATTGAGATGTTAACTGCCCAACAAAATTTTAGTAGCATAGGATGAGAGCAGCAGAGTTGTTTCAACTGTTACCAACAAACCAAACTAACAAGCAAAAATAAAAGAACAAACTAACAGAATCCCATTCCTCTTCAAACATGGACATCTACTCCTTTGGTTTTTTCCTTTTCTTTTTCTTTTTTTTTGAACTGGTATCTGACTTGTTTAAGATACCGGAGTGACTTTGTTGATAGCACCCACCGAAGCTAACCAGAAAGGATATAAAATGGGAGAAAAGTGAACACAGGGACAAGGTAAACAGCCACGAATTGGATTAATCCAACATCCTCTGCTGAGGTAGGATTCAAGACTAATCAGATTATATGAATATTATGAGCCAGTAAGTATCTTTCTGCAGCAATTACCAAGCTTTCACGCATAAAAGAGGGCATTTTCTTTTGCGTTGGGCTAATCTATCAAGCGTTTAGCTTCAAAGTAAAAGTTGAGAGAGAAAGACTGAGGTCGTCTTGCAAGGTGGCCATGTCCCCTCCTCTTCCCTTCTCCATCTTCTTTTTCCCTTCCCTCTTTTCTCCTCTTTGTATTGAACCTCAGAGGACTGCTTTTATTCCTTAAGTACATTGAAACGATTCTCAAATATAATACAATTTTTGCTCCCTTTAAACTCTATTTTTGGGCTTTACAACTTGGTGCTAAGCACTTGGTCCTCTTGGAGCCCTGGTACCGTGCAATGAGACCAACAGCACTCAACCCTCATCTGTAAGCTTCCATCCAGGATGGAGCCCCAGGATTCAGTGTAAAGCTAACCAGGACTGTGTCACTGTTCTTCTGTGTACCCTGTTTACTCTTCTGGTGGTTAGCTTAGTTTCTTTTTGATGAAAAGCAAACCATTGGTAGACGTACATACCAGATTCTACAGATAGACAACATTGACACTGGATAATGACTTCGTAGGTCAAAACTCTATAAAAATGTCATTGTAGAGAGAAAGTACAACATGGTGATTATAAGTCTAAGTTCAGGTTCAAATCCCACATCTAACTCTTCCTAGGCAAAAAATGACTTTTGTTCACCATTTTTGCCAAAACATTTGGAAGAAAATATTCATAGTGCCTACTATTGTACTAAGGATGGTATTCCAACTCCTAACACAGCCTAGATGAAATGGTTCTTATCATTTCTCCAGCATCATTTTGGACCTGCTTTCCCTAACTCCACCCGCCCAGAAAGAACTTCTCTCAGTTTCTCACCTGTCCACGGTGGTAGCTGCTGCCTTGCTCCCTTTGCCTGGAATATTCATTGCTAGTCACTAGGCGTTAATTGTTCAGCCCGGTTGATTCCCATAATTATGTTACCTTCTCTAATTCTTAGGATGAGCTAGTGGCGATGGCTGCTTTGGTCATTGTTCTGTCCCAAGCCAGGGTAGGAGGGAACATAGTAAGAACTTGACAAATATTAGTTATTATCATGATGCAATGTGTTAGGTCCTCACAACACAGTTGGAAAAATTAACCTCCTGCCTATGGGAATTATTAGCCCTTGGAAAAGCAGAAAGTGTACGGTTTTGGTGGCTTTAAATTTCCCCTGTGGATGTGATAGCAGTCACACACTTTTAATAAACAACACTATGTTTGCAGACAAAAAATAGCAAAATCTAGCTGTAGACCTGTACTGGGCTGTAAGCATCCCCCAGGCTTCCCGGGTTCACTGCCCACTGTCTTGAAAGCCATCCCTCAGTGGGCATCATCCTTGTATTCATAGGCAAGAGCCCAGGTATTAGTATTCAAGTTTGATCATTTCTCTGCAAATCCAGTGGCAAAATACATGTTTTAATTGAGCCCAGGAGTGTTGAATTGCAGACACAGTGTAGGAAAAAAAAATCACAAGAAAAATGGCAAGTGGAGGCAGCCTTTCACCTTTGAATGGAATATGATCCTTACAAACATCAATAACAATTTTCTGTTGGGGAGAAGCCTACGGCGCAAATAACCTGTTTAGTTTTTAAGTGGCAAATGGACCCAAAATTAGTGTTTCTTATTCTTTAGAAAACGAAACTGCCCTAGCAAGCCAGGTAAGGTAATTTAATGGGATGAAAACGAATAGAATTTAGGCCTGTGATTTAAGATATGAAAATTATCATTAGCCAGTGAAAAGGTGCCCATGTCCAAAAATGAGGTTAAGCATGGTCACGGCGATTAAAACGGGCAACACAAATTTGATAAGAAAGAGGATGACCAGAGTGAGTAAGGATGTGCCTTGGAAATCACACTGAAGTGAATGTGGATCGAGATTTTTAATTTGTGTTGTACAGGGCAAAATACTCCCAAATCATGAGCACAAAGCTTTGCATAAATTATGAGGCACTTTCAACATTGATTTCAACTGTTTATACATATTTATATAAATAATGACCCCAATATCTTTATTTCCTCCATGTTTTTATAGTATAAGGTCTTTACATATATCTTTACTTCCATATATAATGTCTTTCTTCAAGAAATATTATTTATAGCTCACAGATGATAATAACAGCTAACATTTCTCAAGCACTTATTTTAAGATAGGCAGTGTTGCAAGAGCCTATCCTAGAATAAGTTTATTATCTTACTTAATTGTTACAAGAACCTCAGGAGAAAAGAAGGACCGCAGCCCCCACTTTATAGAAGAGAACACGGGGGTTCAGGGAACTTCCGCAAACCATCCAAAGTCACACAGTTAGTCAGTGGCTTTCCTGGGATTCAAACTCAGGCAGTCTAACGTAAGGGCTCCAGATCCTGTCCACGACTCTACCACTTTGTAACTATTATGCGCACCTGATGGTTCAGAACATTCTGGAAACATCCCAAATAAATAAGACATCTGGGGGCTTTGGAGGCTCCAGAGGAAGCTCAAATGTGGTCCTTTTATAGACCATGAAGTCTTATACAGAGAGTTTGCTTGTAACAGACATTTTTTTAATAATCCACATTATTTTTTAAATTCCAAGAAGGCACTCATGTCACTAAAATTTGCTGGATTCTCAGGCTTTTTTTTTTCTTTTTAAAATAAACCTCATCAACATTCTTAACCTTTCTAGTGGGCTTCCCCCTTGCCTATTTCTGCACCACGTAATTATCACATAAAGAACTATCTACTTGCGCGGAAGCAAGAAAGAAAACACAAGGAACGGAAAACACAAACACGGGCATGTTTGTCGTCTCATATGGAGGGTTATTTAGCTTGGATAATAAATCATTACAATGAATGTCAACACTGCACCAGGGAGAGGGAGTAGTTAGTTGCATATGCTAATGGGAGATGTGCATTCCTAATGAGGGGGAGAATGAACAACTCGAGCCACATGCTAGTTATCACTGCGAATCTCACGACAAGTCGTGTTCACACCGAGCGTATGACTGCTGGGTGACAGTGCGGGCAAATATTCACGTGTCAACAGCAATTGCTCCCATACTCCAGCCAAGACTACCAAAGAGTTTAAAAATAAAACCCTCCTTGTCATGCACCAAGACATCAAGCTTAAACACTTCTGCCAGTCAAAGGGAGTTTGCCTGGTTTTACCCACCCACACATGGGGTCTCCAGGCTTCAAGGGTATCACTGTATCAAATCACAAAGAATGGTGCCATTATCCACAAATAGGTCCTGTAACGTTTTCATCTAAACTAAGTCTCAACTCCCAAGATTCTCAGCCTCGCTGCTGTCACTAGACCACCACTGGTGGTGAATACTGGGGGACAGCAGTACCCTATTATTCTTTCGCTTCCTTTCTATCTAGCATAAAATAGAGGTTTTTAAAATTGTGTTAAAATACAAAACAACACCTATCACTTTTAGGTGTACAATTCAATGGCATTAAGTATATTCATGCCTTTGGGCAACTGCTATCACCATCCAGCTCCAGAATTTCATCTTTCCAAACCCAAACTCGATACCCGTTAAGCAATAACTCCCTGACCCCTCTTCCCTCCAGTCCCTTTTGTCTGGACAACTTTGACTACTCTTGGTACTTACTATTAGTGGACTCACAGACACAAGTTTTGTATCTGGCTTAATTCACTCAGCATAACATCCTCAAGGTTCACCTGCATTGTTATATGTTAGAATGTCCTTACTGTTAAAGACTGAATAATATTTCATTGTACATATAGGCCACATTTGTTTATTCATCCATCTGTTTTCAGACACTTGGGTTGTTTCTACCTTTTTTGCTACTGTGAATAAAGCTGCTATGCATGTGTGTATACTAAATATCTGCTTTCCAATTTTATGTGTCTATACTCAGAAGTGGAATTGGATTAAGTGGTCATTCTATGTTTAATTTTTTGGGGGGACCACGGCACTGCACTGTTTTCCACACCAACTGGATCACAGTATACTCCACCAGCTATGCACAAGGGTTTTAACCTCTCTGCAGTATTGCCAACACTTGTGATTTCTCATGCTTAGTGTTTTAATTTTTTAGTAATAGCCATTCTCATGGGTGTGATAAATACGCTTTGCAAAGATATAAACTGAACTGAGAAACACCCTTCAGTGGCTTTTCACGGCACTGAGGATAGAATAATACACACTTTGCCATGGCTGCAAAGTGTGGCATGGCCTGTTCTCTGTGGAAGCCTCTGCAATTCCCTTTCACCCCACTCTGTGCCTTGGTTTTACACTAGACCTCCATTTATTTATTTTTTTGCAGTTTTTGGCCGGGGCTGGGTTTGAACCGGCCACCTCTGGCATATGGGGCTGGTGCCCTACTCCTTTGAGCCACAGGGGCCGCCCTAGACCTCCATTTATTTCTTTAGACATCTCAAACTCTTCCCTCCTTAGGACCTTAGCATACATGAATCGAATTGCTGTGAAGCTCTTTCCCCTCTGTTCTCCAGGTGGGCTTGGCCTCACTCTCCATCAGCTTAAAGACCACCTGGCCATCAACTGGTCTAAGAGCTCCACTCACTGAAATTCCTTCCCTTCTCTTTTCACTTTTTGCCCACACCACACTAATGCAGATGTGTGCTTGGCTTTGCTTGCTCATTTGTTTTATTCGCCCTCTCTCTTTGTAGGGACGGATCTTGTGGGAGAAGCACCCAGATCCCACTGCTCACCACTGCAACAGACTTAATTGATCTCCAGAGTCAAGTGAAGTGCCTGGCACATAGTATGTTCTCAGTAAGTATCAATTACATTTATGAGTGATTTGCAGAAAAATGCAGACCTATGAGCAGAGAACATGGTAGGAGGCACCACGATAACCTCACTCAATTCAGGGAAAGGCTGGAGAGAACGTGTCCTGTGCAGACATTCATCAGCTCTGGCAACAGGCTCTGTGCATCTCCGGCCTGAAAAAAATCACACATCTCAATAACAATGGGATCAATTTTGACATTAACACGAATATTACCAAAGCCCAAGAGATACATTTAAATTCACCAAGCTCCGCGGCAGATAATATAAAAGCTCTAACTTGCTCTCTAGAAACAAGAAACTTTCATTTATGGCTTCCCAGCTCGTGCTAATCCTGCCCATTAGGCCAAAATATTGCATTTTATACAGGATGCAAGATCATACAGGAGACTGATGTAATACTTAGGCACAAAACCAGCTGGCAGATTTAACACTGAAATCCCCTTTATTCAGAAGGCACAAATCAAGCCCGTGATGCCTTTTTTGACAGATTCCTGCATGTTCCTCATTATAGATAGATGAAAGAAGACAACTCCACATTCTGGGGCAGAACTCTAACCCCCTGCATTTGCATACCCAGTCATTTGTAAACGGAAAGAAACACGTCCCCCGCATTTGCCCAGAGGTAAATGTTTACTCAGAAAGGTGACTTCTGACATTGACAATAATGTCAGTTTTCCATCTGCATATTTTAAGGTAATGCATCCTTCCTTTAAGTGCTTTCCAGTTCAGCTTCTTGATTTTGTTGTTTCCATGAGCACCGTGACACCCAGACCTCTAGATCTCCATTTGAATAACTTTCTGGGAGGAGAAAAAAAGGCAATAAGGCTTCTTGCAGAGACAGGCACTTGGGGTGCCGAAAAGTGAGCACTGAGATTGCAGTACTTTCATCTTCCTTACCCCACCATACTCCACTAGCTGAGGGCTAAAAAGGCTCACCCCAGGCTGTGGATGAATCCTTCTCTAAAATGTGGTATATCCCTGGAGATCCCTCTGGAACATTTGCTCAGGTAGCTGAGCAGTTCATCAGCATAGCAATTTGCCCGGTCAGCTCCATCCATCAGAGCAGAGAAGTGTGGCTGGCGGAGGTGAGACTCAGGGGAGAGCTCCCCGTGGGCAGGTAGAGAAGGCACATTCATCTAGAGATCATAAATATGCATCTTGGCCCTGATCCTCTCTGCATGAGGGTGATAGACTGGAGACAGGGAAGGCGCAATCCTCACCGGCCCACCGTCTCCAAGTGCCCCTGTTCCGCCTAAGAACGCGCTCTATTTAGATCTAAAGAGGCAGGCAAATTTGCCACATGCGACTCAAGGGTCTGTCTGAAACACAAAGGCATGAACGGGAGCTCTCTCTGGCTTCCAGATCACAGAGCTTACAAGTCACATTCAATAGCGTCTCTTTCTTGAGAAGCTACTCTTTGCCAGGTGGGGTACGACAATGAGCAAGACAGGCTCTCGCTCCTTGGAGAGCTGACAATCTAGTCAATTTAAATTAAATTGCTAAGTTAATTTAAATAGGATATAAGATGCGCTATGATAGAAAAAACAGATGGTGCTCTGAGAGCAGGCAAGAGGAACCTTACTTAACTGTGGGTGGCGTGGGGAAGGAGGGGGGTCACTGAAAAGTTCTCAGGAGGAGTAAAATCTGGTCTGAGACATAAAGAACCAGAGAGCAGTGTGTAGAAAATCAGAATAGAAGCAGTGAGAGGAAGACTCAGCAGTCTCCCCAATTTTCCCCCAATATATATGTACACATCTATTTTTTTTTTCTTTTTGCCACAGCTGGAATGTTAAGTTGAGAATTTTTCAGCATCCCCCTGCCTGCCAGATCCTAGCTAAAGATGCTTATGCTAAGAAGCCAAAATAAAGAGATGCACCATAGACTATCAGCAGGAGTGACTTGGAAATTCAGGCTGGTATTGATTGAGACACCTTCCCACGAAGAAAGCCGGGATTAGCAATATGCTGCTTGTCAATTGCTCATAGCTTCTTTGCCAGGCAGGGATGAGAGGGCTAAAGTTAAAGAAAAAAATTAAAAAAGAAAAAAGAAAGAAAAAGAGAAAAAAAAAAAACACTCACTCTAAATTAATGCTTGTCAAGCTCAATAAAGTGGAGAGCCCGGGGAAGGCTTAATTAAAGTAAACAGACAATTTAACGTGAGGGGAAGTTCAGCCTACATGGGAGAAAAATTCTAGGTATTAAAACAAATTCATGAACAATTAGAAGCATGCAATGCCATTTATCATTTATTCAAGGCATGGTGGTAATGAAGTTAGCAAACTGCTCCCGAATTTGGTGGTAGAATGATTTTGGTGATTAGATGACTTTGGGCAAGGGAAGGCAACATGTTTGTGTCTGTGCAAGGTATCTCTTTTTTTTTCCTTTCTGTTCTTTTACTTTCCTATTCCCCACCCGCCCCACCGGAGACATTATAATAATAATAATACAATCTCCATTCAGCATGCGGGGCCTCAGTATCTCAGCTGGTTGCTGTGCTTGGGGACATTTGACATTTGCTGATTGCTTGGGAGCTTCAGGCTGCAATTTCAAACTCTCAGCAGAAGGAATGGAAAGCAGAGAATGAAATGACAGACTTGTGAGCTGGGGAAATGCTTCTTGGTAAAAGTTGTGCTTTCTGTGGTCCACGTAGGTAAGAAATAAAAAGAGCACATCAGACAGGAGGGAACGTGAACCAATGTACCCCAAGAAGTTCCTCTTCAAAGATCTTGAAAACATTCACTCGCATTGACCGTATTTATCTCTAAGCCGTGAGCCCTGCACGGGCTGCTCTGGACAAGAGAGCAGGAACTCACTCTTGTGTCTCCGAGTGCTAATACTTCATGATGTGTGCCTTGGGGCCACAGCCCTGCTTTCTGGACTTACTGAAGCCAAAGAGAAAGTGTGAACGTGGGATTTATAAGCAGGATAATCAGTGATAATGGAAAAGGAATAAAGGGAGGGAGGAGGAAAAAAAAAAAAAGAACCTCTGATAGTTCAGTTAGATTTTGGTAAAGTCTTTCTTGCATGCCAGCCATCCTGTAGCCCAGAAGACAGAAGCTTTTGGAGAGCCAGAGGTATAGGCCTTATAGCAATTCTTTTGGTAACAACTATAGAGGAATTGTGATTGCCTTGCAACCTCTCTGTAAACTTAATGAAGCATTTTTAGTTGGATGTTTTTTAAAACTGGGTCAAAGAAAGGGGGAAAACAGCCTGAATGCTGATGCTACGTTATAATAGATTGGATAAGTCGTGGCAGTAAATCTGTAAAAGCCTTTGCCTAAGCACAGAAGTGAACCAGCACAGCAAAAGCCTTTTCTGATAAACGGAGATCAATACCCAGAGAATATCTAAAATTGGCTTTTCATCCCTAACCTTGCCGGTGCCCAGTGACAAGCAGAACGCTGCGGATTGGAGGCCCCACTGAAATCACCCAGGGTTGCACACAGGCAAGCGAGATGCACAGAGACGAGAGGAAGGTAAGGAACTCTCTGGGAGAATCACCGGCCCTCACACACGCTCTCTCTCATTGTTTCTGTAATTTCTTCTGCCTGATAAAGAAGCCCTGATCGTTTATGCAGATGACGAACAGATGATGAGACATAGATAAGTTCTCCCACACCTGAGTCAAACACAGGTGTCTGGAGATGTACAGGAGAGGGTCTTCTTTTCTTCCTGAAGAGGCAGGTATGTTCTCAGCTCACCTGTGTTCCAGAAGGGACATGCATGGTGCTGTGAACAGGCGTGTTCATGTGTGTGGACACACGAGAGAGCCTGAAAAGCAGTCACTTTGATTCCCTTCCAAAAAGCCATCTAAGAATCAAGACCAGCATGGCCCCAGGCTTGCCCTGAGTCAGGCGCCTTTCTGAGTCTGCTTCCTTCTTCCCGATGAGGAGCTGGCTCCTACGGCGCTCACTGCTCATTGCTGGTGGCACGAGCTGATGATTGAAAGTGGATGAGACTTTTCTAATCAGTGACATTGCTGGATGTGGCCCTTCTTTGGGCTTCTATCCCTGGCCCAGGAGATATGAGACAATTGCTAGATGTATCTATGGTGGGAGGACTAAAGGCAAGGTCACAGAAGCTTTCTGTAGCTGCTCAGAAGCTTGGGAAGCTATGTTAGAATCCCCAGGGACCAGGGATGAAGTCTGATTTTTTTCCCAAACTGGTCCTCAGTTTGTGGTCTGCAGAGCCATTTGTGATTCAAATAAGTGCCACTCCATGGTTTGAATTTTGTGTTTTCAACTTGTTAATAATCTAAAACTAAAACACTGGCCAATTGTAAAGACAATCTGTTCTTTCCACTTTGGCACTGTTTTCACAGAACGTGGTTTTAGGATGATTTTTTTTCCCCCCTAATTTCTTAGGAAATATCTCTTAAAGTTAAACACAGCACTAGGTATTTCCCTGAAGTTAAGGAAATTCTTAGAGTGGCCTCTTTGGGACACTTGTTTGTTTATTCACTTTGCAAAATATTGGCAGAGAGCCTTCCACGTACCAGATACCACACTGGGTCCATGGGACAGACCGAGTATCAATGAATAAGACAGACCATGTTTCCTGCCCTGGAGGAGCTTCCTGAGTAGGCAAAGGCAAACAGACAATAACACAATCAATAATTACATATCGAGTTAGAAACTCCTCAGCGTCATGAAAAAGCAGAAGTAAAAGTTTAAAAGAATAAGCAGAGCAAGGGAGATTCACAGCAAAGGGACTGGATAGGAGAGAGGGTAATTTTTATTCAGAAACAGCATGGTCAGCATATGGTTTATTAAAAAAAAAAAAAAGACTTAGAAGAAGTAAAGCAGAGACTTAGAAGAGAGAACGTGTTCATTCATCATCTTCATCCCTGATGGGCCTGAATGTTTGTGCCATGGAGGAGGGTCACTTGTCAGGCATGGTGTGGACATGGCGGTGTGGACAGAGCAACCAGAAGGCAGCTTCAGGCTGGAACCTACCTACCCCCCGGGGACTGACACTCATCTCTTCACCTGTCTCACTAAACTCAATCTGGCTGTCAGCTCTGGGGATAATTATCTTCTGAGCCAACGATCAGAATTCTAATAAAAGCAAAAGAGAAAATGAAAAGAAAGGACACGTCGTGGAAGAGGCTTGGGCTGCCTGCCCTAACTGGGTGTTAGAGCCCGTGTCTAACTCAGAGATGACAGAGGACCACACGTCTCCTCCTGTGTCCCCATGCCCTCCAACAGTGTATTAAATTCTTTCCTTGTCTGACATAAAGTAATAACAGAGAGTTGTCACTGTTCTGAACAGCAAAAGATAGGATGACTTAATTTCTCTTTCTTTCAGCGACATGTCACCGTCTCCTATTTAATGAGAGGAGAGAAGAAACAGGACCTAGGTAAGAGAAAGTCACAATTTACTCCAGCCTTGGGGAGACAAGGAGTAAACCTGGGAGGATGAAATGCGCCACGTGGAGGTTTAATCAGTGAAGACCTAGGTATCGCATTCGACCTGAAAAAGGCGGTTTAGAACTTAAGCTCCTCTCTCCAAATCCCCACAGCTGTTGTCCAGGGACAGTAGAGTTTCAGTGAGGCCATAGTCAAGTCTAATCAATTTCACATTTCTGAATATTCAACAAATATGCAAACAAAAAAGATAAATACCTCGAGAAATTAAAAAAAAGAACACAACACTTTCTTTTACACTCTGAAGCTAAAGAAATGCTGTCTCCTGGTGGGGGCTTGTCAGTGCTTTGTAAACTAGCCCTGGCATCATTATCGTGCAGGAACATGCAGGCTCATGGCTGTGTCTCTGACAGATTCAAAGCCTATACCCCAGCCAGCCAGCCAGGAACTGGACACCCACCCTGCTGATTCACATTCCTCCCAGGTGGATGACAGCTCCCCAGCACATCCAGGCTTGCCCATCACGGTGTTTTCTGCATTGCTGTCTCATCTGTCCTCACATCCCTGTGACTCACGTCCCACTCACCTGCACCTCCCCACCTCCCCATCACGCTTCAGTATTCCTGGGAACCGATGACTTTATCCTTGTGAAATTTTATGCCAGAGCAAAGCTCAGGAAAATCTGCAAATCTTTCCATTTACAGGATCAGAGTCCTCATAAATGTTTCCTTGTACAGAATGGGAGTCCTAACAAGTAGCAAACGGTAATAAAAGCTAATGGTTATGAACAGTTAATATGGAACACTTAACATGCCCTCGTTCTGTGAATGAACTGCTGTCATTTAATCTTCACAACAGCCTTATGGGGATGAAAGAGGAAACTGAGACACAGAGATGTCAAGCAATGTGCTTGTTCAGTAACAGCTGGGAAGTGGCTAGACTGGGATTTGAACCAACACTTTGAGCCTCTCCTTTTAATCACTGCACGCTATTGTTATTCACTATGAAAAGTATTATGTATTTTAAAACTATGGTGTATTTATGCAAAGTACTAAGCTGTGCATAGTAAAAGCCACGTGGTGGAAAGATGAATAGAGTAGGCTTCAGTAGACACAGACAGAGCTAGCTGGGCCGTGGCTTCAGCTTTTGCTTCTATTGTATCATGAAAGCAGGTGACACTTGACCTGGGCAATGTAAGCAGAGTTTTTATAAGTCCCCTTATAAAAAGAGGACTATTTAAACAGTTGTGGTTAAGGTTTAAGGAAACTAGAAGAGATGGGGCAATGCTCTAGGGCAAGCAAAAGTTAGAGTGATCAGAGGAATCCAGAAATAGAGAACTCCATGTACGGACGGGGGTACGGGGAATGTCTGTGTCTCTGGTGCAGGGAAACAGCCAACTGAGGCCCCTGCCAAGGAGGAAGCTGGTCATAACTACTCGCACCTCCCTTTCCTGATAACCCCAGTTATCAGCCAGCTAAAGGACAGACTCCCACAGACGTAGCCTCTAGAATCAGCTTTCAGGAAAAAGAACAAGATTTTGAAGGGCTGAGAGGAAAGGGAAGGGCAAACATAAAATACACAACACAGTCCCCATCGTGGTAGATGGGAACAGATATCAACCTCCCTGGGACTTGATTTCTTCATCACTATAATGAGGTGATTAGACTACATGCAACTTATACCTCCTCCCAATCCTGACATTTTATGATTTTGTGAATGTATCCTCCATTTACTCCCCAAGAAATTTTCAGAATAATTTCAAAAAGTAAAATACGACAGACACAATGCAAACGCTGGTGGTATTCTGTACCACTTCTGCACTTGGGTGTTGGTGAGCCTGTGGAATCGCTGAGGCTGTGGCTGAGGTGTGGGGGGCATGTGCCCATTCCGGAAAGTAACCAAGAGATCATCAAATGCTCTAAGGAAAAGTCCCAACAAAGGAATTCGTGCTGTGTTTCTGAAGCAAAAGGAAAGGGTCATAAGAAGGCAGTGCCAAGCATATTTGGAAAGCCCAAAAGACAAGACACACATGCGTGCCTTCTGTGTCCCAACACGGTGGCCCTACCCCCATGTTTCCTCAGTGAACCAGTGGCTGCATGCTGCTTGTCACTGAATGCCCAGGGTGGCAATGTGGCTTTGGTTGAGGGAAAGGCAGGGGTAGGGGTGTGGAGAGGTAACTGTGCCCCCCTGGATCACAGGGGGCTTATCTGAGTAGCCCTCAGATGTGCTCCCAGGTGCCTGGTGAGCTGTTCCTAGTTCTCAATGTTTCTTGCTGGCAAACTCTTGAGAAAACCCCAAGCTTATCTGAACAGACAGAAGACACAACCTCTTGACAAGGACATCGGTCCTCCCCAGCTTCTGGGGACACAGTCACTTGTTCGCTGAGAAGTCCGAGATGGTCAGAGTGTGGTGTTGTGAAGGACGCTGGGATTTCCTCCCCAACTTCTCATATCCCTTCTACACAAACAAAGGGAGAAGCAGTTTCACCATTATGGAATCATCTCTTTGTTTTCTCTCGACTCATGAGAGGTAATAGTAATCCATCATTGGATTTATTGATGATTTTCTCCTTAAATGAGAGGAAATCTGTAGCATCTCAGGACTCCTAAACTTATGCAGTAATCACAGTATGTGCACGTTTGTGTGGTTTCATAGGGTTGAGTCGTCGAAGAAAGGTTAAGTTGAACTTGTTCTATGTCCTGCCTGCACTCAGTGTGGCCTAAAAAGCAAAAAGAAGTGGGCAAAACAGAGGGAAATTGGTGTGTGTATGTGTGTTGTACACATGAAACAGACTACATGGAAGCAGCAACCCATGTTTGTGTGGCTTTGTCTACATCACCTGCGGTTCACAGGTATAACAAAGCAGAGGCTTGGCCAAACACGGTGGCTCAAGCCTCTAATTCTAGCACTCTGGGAGGCTGGGGCAGGTGCACTGCTTGAGCTTACAAGTTTGAGATCAAACTGAGCATGAGTGAGACCTCATCTATACTAAAAATAGAAAAACTAGCTGGGCATCACGGTGGGTGCCTGCCGCCCCAGCTACTTGGAAGACTGAGACAAGAGGATTGCATGTGTCCAAGAAACGGAGGTTGCTGTGAGCTATGATGATGCCATGGCACGCTACCCGCTACCCAGGGCAACAAAGTGACACTCTGTCTCAAAAAAGAACAGGAAGGCTTGAGACATGAAATGGGTTGAAATCTCAACATGTCCACTCACTAACCATGTGGCCTGTGAGTCTTCTGCCTTTAGTGTCCTCATTTCAGAAACGGAGCTAACAACAACCAGAATACCTACCACGTGGGGTTGATGCAATAATAAAAGTGAGACCAATTTGATCATAGAAGTAAAAGTACTTTGCAAAATGCAAGTTGCCCTGAAATGCGAGGGGTTATCATGATTCCATTTAAATTGACAAGACAGCAGAACACCACTTGAAGGCAAACGATTCACCTGGAGACCTGTCAGCAAACCCAGCCACCTGCAGCAGAAGACACCAGGCGTTTCACAAAAATCTGTTCGGCATACTAAATATTAAGATACAAGTAGCAAGACTAAGCCACACGTTTTGAAGGAACGGTTACAGGAACGGGTGGTTTCTCCTCTCTTCCTTTTGCCTATTTTTAAAAATGTCTTAACACAGAGCTACACTAAGGGTAAAGCCAATCACACATTTTTATGAGTACACAGAGGACTGCAGCAAATGGGTCTCTGGAGGGTGAAAAAAAGTGACAGATGTAGACAGAGTAACTTGAAAAGAGTATTTCAGCCACAGACACAGGCTACTCGACTTAACAGATGTTTACAGTTAATAAATTCCACTTTACATCTCTTTTCACCCAATATTTTTCCGATGTTCTACCTGGCAGACCTCACGGAGGTAGCAGAAACCAAATTCAGATCCACAGCCTGCTAGGAATTAGAAATTGCACTCAGTGAGAAGAATTCCCGACACTGTGAGACAACTGCGGTGTGACAGCAAACAGTTTCACAGCCAAGTCCCCATCTCTCCCTGGATACCCGCCGAAGGGTTAAAGTAAATACTTCAACTACTCTGTCAATTAGGAGAGGTCCTTGCTAAGCCCCATCTGCATACACATGCGTCCTCCTTACCCAGAGACTCCATCCCGAGGCTCCCATGGAAAGGACTCAGAGGCTGAGGGGAGGCGCTGACGAGTCTCCATGAGAGGCCGTCTGGCTTGCATTCAGCAGTGCCAGCCACGCTAATGATCAGGAGAGGCTGGCTCACCATCGGCAGGGGCTGGGGACGGGATGCTCAGCCTTTTGTGTTCCCCTCTAACTACAGAAAATCACCAGCACTCCCAGTCTGACACAGCTGAGGCCTTCTCCAGCTGGGAGGGAAAAAACGTAAGAGGCAATATCTGCTCTCCCCCTCCTTCCTCTCTGCTCCCTTCCCTGTAGACAGGCTCAGCATGAGGTTCCTGAGGAATTAGTTGCGGGAGGACGCCTCCCCCGCTGACAGCCAAATGCCAGCCGCAAGTCCTGCCCATGTAATGTGTCTGACATTTCTGCATCTCTCCGGGTTAACATCGTTTGACGCAGACTTTGGGGGAAATATCTCTTAAAAAGGTTTGTGCGTGTGCGTGTGTGTGCACACGCATGCACGCACACACAAGTTCTGTTGTCTCACAGCATCGTGGCGTATATATTTAATTTTTTAAAATTATTCTCTTAGTGGCCGACACATCTCTGCTTTGGCATTTCCACTTAGGCAGAAGTAATTGGTTTCAGAAGGCTGAAAACCCTTATTTGAAACTATGTGCACATTCTTGTTGATGGATGCCACGGAATGTTCAAATATCATCTTCCCTCAAGTAAAACAAGCATTAAAATCCGGAAGGACGGAATGTGATTGACAGCCTAGAGCACTTACATTTTAACTACCTGTTGTCAAATTATTTTAAAGCACCTGTATAAGAAATCGGGTCAGTTCTCCTTCCTGGTCAGTTACCTCTTGATAGATCTTATCAAATTTGAAAGGGATTCTTTCTCCTTTCCTGCACTGGAATGCACTTTCCATTTTTTATTGTGTTTCTTAATGTGCAAAGGACCAATAAAGCTCTCTCAAACATTCACCGCAAGGTGCAGTCTCCAATGGGGAAGAGGAGAAACGTCTATCCATCACGTCTGGAAGGAAAGTGTAGTTGTAGCCTACATACTCCCAAAGTAGGGCTTTTGGATATTTTTGTGATTTATTTTTAAAGGAATGCCATCTTGTAGCTGCTGAAGTAGATGACATCAATACGTCAGACAAAGAAAATTCTACCAAGAAACAATAAACCCCAATTCCAGAAAATAAGGGAAAGGTAACTGGATGACTGTGCCTGGCTGTAGCAGAAGGAAGAGGCACAGAAACTTGATTATTGGGACTCTAAGTACAGAAAGGCACCTTGGCATGCGTGGATGTTAGGCACCACAGAATGCACCACTGTTGGTGATCCCCTCAAAGATCACTCAGGAAACTCAGGGCAGGAATAACATCTACAACATCTCTACATCATGGCCACTTAGAGTCTAACATAGCAACGTGTTTAAACCTGCAGACTCTACAATGGAACAACATGGGTTCAAATCCCAGCTTTATCACCTACTAATAGTGTGATCTCAAGCAAGGGGCTCACCCATACTGTGCCTCCATTTCTTCATCTGTAGTATAGAAATAGGAATAGATGTTATACTAATAGGATTAATGGGTTATCATGTGGATTGGGTCAACACATATAAAAACATCAGTCTTTGCTTATCACAAGCAATATTGTTAATATCCAGTCTCTTCCTGATTACTCCCTACACAAGGGAAAGTAGGTTCCATTCTATTCTTGGCTACATGCTATTGTCAGAAGTTTCTTCTCTAGTCTGCGCCCAAATTAAGCTCCCTACAAATTCAATCGATTTACCCCAGATCTATTAGGAGATACAGAGCCAGGATAAGTCTCATATTTCTTCCTCTGACAGTTCTTCACAATATTTAAGACAGCTGCAATGTATCCCTAAGTCTCCTTCAGACCAAGTCTTCCCAGTTTTTAGCAACTTTTCTGTATATGGCAATTTTCCCAGATTTTTCTTCGTCCTATCACTTTCCTTTGGATGCATTCAGATCTGTCAACATCCCTAAATTTCATAACCTCAAATGGAACAGAATGTTATGAGTGTGGTTTAAGAATGCAAACTATGAGAGACTATTTCTTCATCCATATATACAGTATGCCATTTCATCAATTATAAAAACTACTGGGTACAGTCAAAATATATATTCAAATAACCACCCATCTCCTCGGCCCCAAATGTGTTTCTCAGATGCTAAGAGGAATAAAGGAGTCTTCTTTCTCCAGATATCAGTATGAAGGACACAATCAAACCCCCTTTTGTGTATAGTTAGACCCATATAACTAAATGCTTGCAATACTAGGTTAAACCATCTGAAAAAATCAGTTCACAGCTCTCCTGGATGGAAATCTATATCTGGAACTAAGTTTGCAAAACACCTAGGTCATCAGTCAGCCTTACCACCTTATTCTTACAAAGAAACTCAGAGAATTTAAATGACTTACCCGAGCTCACGCACAGGGGGTGCTGAAAATGTTCACAATGCCTCCCCCCATGGTCAACTGGACATTTTTCTTGCTCGTTATCTTAGTATAACCCAGTCTATTTCTTTTCAAAAGAGAATCACCAGCAGAGTCCAGTAGGTTTTGCATTGCCGCAAACCAGTGCCCTTGACTGGCCATCCCCACTACAAAAAAGCTGTATGTAGGTGCGGTCAGCGGCAAATGATAAACAGAGTGCTCAGACAGTGATTCAAGAGGGTGCTTCAAGAGTTCTAGGAGAACTTTGTGTAAGTCTGTCTAAAAGTAATCAATTCCAGATTTCTCAGGCTAAATGCATCATACCCATCTTCATCTGCACAGTCATTTGTATGCTTCTGGGTCTGTCTTGTTTATATAGCAACAGTACATCCTCTGTAGAAGAGACTTCTCTCTAAGCCCTTCCTAGCCGTATTGACTGACAGATGACTTGCAATAGGAATGGGAGAAATCACTTACTCCACGCTTAAAGGAAGTTTAAAAACAAAACTAAAACCTGCTGTCTACTTGCCTGACAAAGATAATGTGAGGCTGACTATAAATTGTGTGCGGATGTGTAGCCTTTAAAAAAATAGTGGACCAACTCCTTTTAAAGCAAGTTCTTAATCTGGAAGCAGTTGTATCTAAAATCAAAACGAGGCCGGGTATGGTGCCTCATACCTGTAATCCTAGAACATGGAGGTTCTAGGATTGAAGGTTGAGTTGGGTTGATGCTTGGAGCTCCTGAGCAAGAGTGAGACCCCATCTCTACAAAAAGTAGAAAAACTAGCCAGGTGTCATGTTGCCTATAGTCTTAACAACTCAGGAGGTTGAGGCAAGAGGATTGCTGAAGCCCAAGAGTTTGAGGTTGCTGTGAGCTACGATGCCATAGCACTCTACCCAGGTACCCAGGGCAACAGAGTGAGATGCTACCTCAAAAAAAAAAAAATCAATGAATGAATCAAGTCAAATCCAAATAACAACAAATAAGAAAGTAAGAAAGAAAAGAAAGGAGGAAGAAAGGAAGGAAGTCAGGCCACTTAATTCACTGGACCCTGCTTGACATGTAAGGTTATTTCCCTGATTTTTTCTGCTAACAGAGACCTCTCCTTTTCTCATTTAACTTGTTTAACTCTTTTTTTTTTTTTCTTTTTAAAGACAGAGCCTCAAGCTGTCACCCTGGGTAGAGTGTCCTGGCATCACAGCTCATAGCAACCTCCAACTCCTGGGCTCAAGCGATTCTCCTGCCTCTGCCTCCCAGGTAGCTGGGACTATAGGCGCCCACCACAATGCCCTGCTATTTTTTGGTTGTAGCTGTCATTGTTATTTGGCGGGCCCAGGCTGGATTTGAACCCACCAGCTCAGGTGAATGTGGCTGGCACCTTAGCCACTTGAGCCACAGGTGCTGAGCCCCTTGTTTAATTCTTTTGGGACTATCACATAGGGCATTTTAATAATTTCGCATACATGCATCCAATCCCTTACTAGATTGTAAACTCCTAAAAGACTAGGATGAATTATCATGCTTTTCTTTGCATCATGCCATCTTGCAGGGTGACAATCTCCTATCAATTCTCTGGCTATCACTTTTCTCTTTAAACTTTTACCCACATGGCAGGCAAGATGATGTTTTCAAAACAAATCAGGCTTCCTGATTTGCTAAGGGAGTGTCCATCCCATCCAGGCCCCTTTAAGACGACCATGGAACCTTGGTAGGTCTGGTCCTTGCTCACTTCTTACCATCTATTCCCTCCTCTCTCCAGCTCCCTCTTTCAGCCCCAGCAACTCTGATCTTTCAGTCCCGGGAACACACCATTTTCCTCCCAGGTCACCTTCTGTCCTCTCCCTTCCCTTCAACTCCTTCCTTAGTCTCCCATTAATCAGCTTCCTCCTTTAGGGAAGCCTTCCCTAATCGCAAGTCAGGGCTTCCTGATGTTGCCTCCTACAGATTTTCCTCAAGCTCTTCCTGAAGACCATTGCCTCATACACTGGTAGAATGTGATATAGCCATACCAGAAAAAGGTTAAGTTCAAGTTCTTAGAAACCTTCAGAAGAGCCATGCCATTGAAGGATGGAT
Source organism: Galagoides demidoff (assembly GCA_963574575.1). Taxonomy (NCBI): domain Eukaryota; kingdom Metazoa; phylum Chordata; class Mammalia; order Primates; family Galagidae; genus Galagoides; species Galagoides demidoff. The sequence continues at coordinate 30,922 of CAUYQV010108087.1, forward strand.
TCTATCCTCCTCTTGGAAATAAAATCTAACTTATTTCTGGAGGTGTGAAGAAGCTACCCCAAGGCGGACTCTGCTACCCACACCATTTTTATTAAATAAAAAGAAGTCGCAGGCTGGAATGTATATTTTAATAGCAGACTGGTTTCTTTGGTTAATGAGTTTAATATTCAAAAGGGCTCCCAGGGGTCTAGAACCAGGATCAAGCGTTAGGTGTGTTACTTTTGTGTGTTTTGGGAGTCTTGTTGGCCGACCTTGATTAACCGCCTCTGTGGTATATGAATCACCCCAGCAGAAGATGCCAAGTCACTATGAATGTACCATACCCGGACTCACGTCCTGAATAACCTAGCTCACAACTTCAGAAAATGCTGGGGTCAAAGGAAGAGACTATCACATTAAGGACCAGGGCAACACCTTGTCAGGGATTACTCACATCAGGAGTCAGTGAGAAAGATGAGGACTCTGAAGACCAGACTCTTGCAGAGCAGTGAAGCTCTCTGTGAGCTGAGCAGCTGCTACGCACAGAGTATGGGGATTACTCGTCCTGCAGCAGGACAGGGGAAGGGCAGCGGAGAAATGGTGTTCACTGCCCACCTACTCTGTGTCAGTTCCTTCGCTATGGGCTTTATGCCCAGAGTTTCACTTCATCTGACTCGTTGGCTAACTTGTTCCTCTGTCAGAGTCCTTCACTTGAGCCTTTAACATTCTCCCTGGAAAATAAACCAATTCTGAAATTGGCCCCCTCAAGCCTTCTTACCTATGAAAAGGTTACCTCCACTTCTTTGGACAAAACTGAGGGAGATGGCTATTATTATTCTTATATTATCGGAATAGGCAATATAGTTAGAAATCAAACCAGTTGGCCAGGTGCAGTGGCTCAGACCTGTAATCCTAGCACTCTGGGAGGCTGAGGCAGGTGGATAGCTTGAGCTCAGGAGTTCAAGACCAGCCTAAGCAAGAGCAAGACTCCATCTCTAAAAATAGCTGGGTCTTATGGCTGGTGCCTATAGTCCCAGCTACTTGGGAGGCTGAGGCAAGAGGATCACTTGAGCCCAAGAGTTTGAGGTTGCTGTGAGCTGTGACACCATAGCACTCTACTGAGGGTGATAAAGTGAGACTCTGTCTCAAAAAAAAAAATTATTCCATCAGATATATGTATAATAAAATCAATATTGTCTGATTCCTTTTTTAAAAAAAGTACATATACAAAAATATATGCATATTAATTGCTCTTATTTTAATGAAAAACCAGGAGCTTAAGTAGAAATATTTTGCACAACAATACATTTAGTGAAACGTAGTGGAATTATAAATGCTTTTCAATCCATACCATGAAATAATTTAAGCAAAGTATAGGGTGGGGGCAAATTCAAATGCTTTTCTAGCATTTGTAGCACCAGTGGGGAGAAGTACAGAAAAATATGAGACTGACAGATGGGAAAAATTTCTGCTAATGACTACAGGCCAGTGGGATGGAAACGGACAACTAATTATTCAGTAGGAAGTGGAACAGGATAGTACGTTTTCAGGAAGCAAAGCAAATTTGATAGGATGTGGAAATTATGAAAAGTAAAACTAGATTTTTTTTTTTTTATCTGAGAGATCTTTCAGGAAAAACGAGCAGATAACTAAAGGTTTCTGACAAGTGTAAAGTCATGAGAATTAGCCAGGGAAGTTTCAGAAGGTGGTATGCAAAGAACTGAGAAAATACCGGAGACAAGGAACCAAAATAAAATCCAGGGTGTCATTTAAGTGAATAAAAAATAGAGATAAGCACAGGAAGGGCCAGAATATGTTTACTTATTCAAAGAAATTCAGAACTAAGATTACTTGTTGTTTGCTAATTCATGAAATAATTGGGGGGAAAAAGTCAAAGGATATTGTTGACCCTGAAGACCAAATCTATGGCAAGTAACAAAAAAGCAAATTCAGTCCTCAGTCCCTTCGAATGAAAGGGGTGGCATCTTTCATTCCTTACGAAGGGATGGCATCCCCACGGCCCTGTCATCGACCTAATCGGAAGAAGCTCAATCACAGTTACTGAAATTTGGCAAAAGTATTCACATTTCAGCTGAGCATGAGCTGGAGGTACTACAGCCCAGAGGCATATCTTTAAGAAAGTTATAGGGGAACATAAATAGATTCTCAGAATAGAAACGGCTCTTTCAGCATAGGTTAATGGAAATTATGTTATCACAAACTTGGGCGGGAAAAATGGAGACTTGATATATGAGGTTACCCAGCCTTGATAGGGAAATTGCCAATCTTTTGGGGAAGATTTTCTGAATATGTTAAAAAGATACAGAAGGAAGGGCTTTCCATTTATAAACGTGTCTATTTCTCTCCATTTATCCTGCCAGCCCCCTACTCCACCCAAGTCCCTGGGGTATATCACTTGCCCTCTGAGAATTCTTCCTCCACACATTGGCTTGGGAAGTTTTCATCTTATTTTTGTTTGGCTTTGGCCTTTTGGTATCCAATGACTACCAGAGAAACATGAAAAAATAAACTACCTTCAGTCCTGTGATCATTTCCTGAATTTTTCCACAGAGGATCCGAGCAGCCCACTAATTGTGTATCGTTCAGTTCAGTTCTCTCTCTCTGTTACTGACTGAGCTCCCTACAGACCACACAAGTCAGGAGGGACACAGGCAGGTGCCATGTGAGTTGTGAGTGGTTTGATATCTGCAGAGGTCCTTAAAGACTCAAAGCTCTCATTACCCATGCAGTTGGTTCCATGTAATACAGACACGTGTATATAAGCCTTGCCTTCCCATCCTGCTGCCTTCTGCGGCCATGGCCAGTGGCCATTCATCTTTTGTTTCCTCACAGTGCCTACCTTGGTGCTAAGCGTGAAGTACATAATTGATATATTTACCTTGGTCTATGTATCAATGCTAAAATTAGTTGGAAGTGACCATTGGGGCTGCTATACTTTTGAAGAGACTATTTGTACGTGATATCCTAGGGCATATTTGCAAACATCCAATCCATTTAAAGTGGTGACCTGGGGTATTTTGAGATGGCTGGAGGGTGGGCAATTGGGCTTGCTTTGAAAGCTCTGTGGAAATACCTGCTTTTCTGTTAACGTGAATTATAAAGGCTACTTGGCATAATGCAAAGAGCATGGGCTTGAATTCTGGCCCCAGAAATATTTCTTCAAGTGAATTGCTTCTTTTGTAAACTTTGGTTTCCTCCTCAGATTTCCTACCTCACCAGCTATTGCAAAGTTTAGAAATAACGCACTGAAGGTGACTGGCATAGTTTGGGGCACAGGAGCGTCTAAGAAGCGGCAGTTCAGAGTTTGCTAGAAAACACATTCATACGAAGGAATCTATGTAAATGTTCACGGCGGTGTAAGAGTTCCAAACTAGAAATGACTCAAATGTCCATCAGCTAGTGGATGGATAAAGAAAATGTATACACAGGTCAGCGGGATACTTCAGTAACAGGAAGGGACGGACTACTGATCCATGCTGCAACAGAGAAGAAACTCAGAGACGGGCTACATACTGTGGACACAACTCCGTTGATGAGCAATGCCCGGAAAGACTCAATCAGGGAGAGAAGAAGTAGCTCTGCGGAGTCCAAGGTTGGGGATAGGAACAGAGAACAGCAAGTAGCCAGGAGAGAATTTGGGGACAATGGAATTATTCTCAAAGTGGAGGGTGTTCATGGTTGCACAACTCTATAAACTTGCTAACAATCATAGAATTACATACTTACAATGGGTGGATTTCATGGTCTGTGATTGTATGTCAACTAAAGTGTTTTTTTTTTTTTCCTAAGTCTATTAGAATGCTGAGGGAAACTTTGGCAGTAGAAAAATCTCCTGCGGAAGTGTCTGAAGGCCCCAGAGGCGCCCTCCACCAAGGCACTGGCTTCCCTGTGTACTTAATGATGGCGGAGCCCACATTCTCTAAGGCTCCTAGCCAATGACTTTCTGCCTTCACAGTGTTGGCAAGAAGCCAGAAGTATATGAGATGACTTGTTCAGCCAATGCTCCCAGAACTACTGGCCCAGGGAATGCTGCCTCCCTCAAGGGATAGCCACCTGGGTTATTTTAAACTGAGGAATTCTGGTCTTTCACATTCCTGCTCTTCAGCCCCACTTCCCAATTCCCCCTCAATGCAGCTAATTTGGGAGGAATTTCTGTGACTTGTTGTTCTGATGAGAATCTATAGGGGAGTGGTTGGTTATTTCTTGTCTAGAAAGTTTATTCAAAGAGAGACAAGAGATGTTGACATTGGTGCTCAGTGTCACTCGGAGTCAGAAAGGTACCTGGAGGACCATCAGTCAGCCACAAACATGGAAGTCCCAATAAAAGGGGAATAATTGACATATTAAAATCTATGGGTCCCAGGAGGATACTAAGCCCACCGCATTTTTTTTTTTTTTAAAGAGAAAGAGAGAGAAAGCACAGTGCCCACAACACATCAATTAAAACCTGCCACTTCCCTGAAGCTGCCAGCTGCAGAGTGGCTGCCAGAAGTCCCCCTTCTCTGAGGGCGTCTTGAAAATGAGCACCTGGGGCAGCCGAAGCTATTAATAGGTGGGAGGAATGATATAAAATGTCACAATGCACCTTTCCAAATAAAAACGTGTCCAGACTTCTCCAGGAGGAAAGCAAGAGAGGAAAATGGCCCAAAGTACTTAAAAAATTATTGCATTTTCCTTTCTCCGAACTCCTACTATATATTATAAGGGAGAGCTTGTCACTTCCAAAGCGTCTAGCCTCTCTCTGCAGTTCCGGAGAGTCCCATAATTCACTCATAGCTAGGAGGGGCTTCTTGCCTCATTCTTTTCAAAACAGGGGCTAGAGAGGCATTGTTCCTGTTCCAACAAGGACATGTGTGGGGAGAAGGTGTCGACTGTCACCGAGGTACAGCAGGGAGGAAGGATGGGACTCTCCTGACACTTTTTCTTCAACCGCTTCATGCCTCTTCGAGAGAGGGGGGAGGCAGGTGGGATCCTGAATTCAGAAGAGCTTAGCAAGTGTGCTCAGAATCCCCAAACACACTTCTAAATAGATTTTAGAAGGATCACCATGAATTTGTTTTCAGCGTGATGATTTCATAATGAGGCTGAATAAACTGATTCCATCTCTGGGGAAAATCGTTTTCAGTGTCTGCTGTTTTCTAGAATTTCACCTTGCTAGTCCAAAGCTGGGTGAGCACAGGTAAGTCACTTCACTGCCTTAGACACCAGTTCCTCCAGTTGTAAAATAAGAGAATCAAGCATAATGCTTATTCCAGCTCGCTTCTAGTTTTAAAATTCCTGGGCTGTGCCAGTGAGGTAAGAATTTTGCCCCTGGAATGGACTCAAGAAAGCTCTCAACGACGAGGAAGGTCAGTAGTCACTGCTTCAGTAGAGGCTGATTAAAAGATATACTTTGGGGCGCCTGTGGCTCAGTGGGTAGGGCACCAGCCCCATACACAGAGGGTGGCAGGTTCAAACCCGGCCCCGGCCAAACTGCAACAAAAAAACAGCCCGGCACTGTGGCAGGTGCCTGTAGTCCCAGCTACTTGGGAGGCTGAAACAAGAGAACCGCCTAAGCCCAGGAGTTGGAGATTGCTGTGAGCTGTGTGACGCCATGGCACTCTACCAAGGGCGATAAAGTGAGACTCTATCTCTACAAAAAAAAAAAAAAGATAGACTTTTGCTTTCTTCTTTGTCATAGTAATGGTTTCTCTGTTTCCCTCCAACCAAACTCTCAAGCTTATAGCTGCTATCATTTAACTTTATTAGTCTTCGGTCTTGTCAATAAGAACATAATAGTATCCTTAAAGAAAATGACAGCTTTTTTTTTTTTCTCTTTCTCTTGGAGGTTTACTTCAAATGATTTTCTTTCTTCCTAATGAGGCTGGGACCTATTGTGTTGTCTTAATCGGAAGGTTTTCCAACACAGGGAAGAAAAAGAGAAGACTGCTTCAAAAAAAGGTATTTATTTATTTGCTGGCCTTTTTGTCAGTCCGAATAGCTCCTTTAAACATCATTTGAGAGTCGTCATCTCTTTGCCATGAAGTGCATTTTGAAGACAGCACCTCCTTTTGTCTTTCTGCAAACAAGGTCTTGCCGAGTCACTCAGGGTGCCCACATTGCCCCTCCTCCCGCGGCCCTCAGTCCCCCTGTTTTCCTCTGCAAACAGTAGGGGCTGAGCAGCTTTAAAGCTTTTTGATCAGGTTTCACGCGGGGAGACATTATGCATTAACTGGCATATTGGAACTACCACTGAGGCACTATTAGTCCACGACTATCGGACTTTTAAAGTCCAGCCTCAGCTACTCCCCCAATAAGTGTACTCCTAAGCCTTAAGCTAAAAGGCAAAACAGTCATATGTGGGTGTTTGCCTTTCTTTTTCGGTGCTGAAATGAATTCAAGGATTTGGACTCTAAAGATACTGCAGCTCAAAATAGGTGTCTTATACCCTAATTACCCACATAGCAAAGGTGATGATTAGGAGGACAGAGACACTCACATCTGCAAACACGATTCCTTTTAGCCCAATGCCGCCTTCTCCTTTTCTTACCTGGCTCCTCTTCCCTAATTCACTCACCAGAACCTCTCTTTCAATTTCACGTGATTTGAGAGCTTTAATCGGGCTCTGACAGTGGCTGCAAACATACTAGTCATGCAGATGTAAATGTAGCAAAGAAAAGGGTTAATGCATTGAGTAAAGAAACTTTATAAAAATACTTCTGGAGCTAACTCTCTGACTTAAACCCTGTGAACTTCAGGTTACTTTTTTTTTTTGAATATTAGGAAGGATTTGTCCTAAATAATTTGTAAGGTTTCATCCAAGTCTACATTATCTGGTAAGGGGATGTAGAAGACATCTGGAAGAGATGTCAATTAATGGGTATAAATACACAGACTTTCAAAAAAATAAGACCTGATGTTTGACTACAGTTTACAATAATATATTGTATATTTAAAAAGAGCGAGAAGGGAAAAATTTTAATATTCTAGCATAAAGAAAAAACAAATATGTAAGGCACCGAGCAGCCTAATTATATGGACTTGATCTTTATAAATTGTATGAAGTATTAAGTTATCACATGTACCTCAATGATATGTACATCTATTATGTATCAATAAGAATATAATTTTAACCAAATAAATTCTGAGGCAGGTCCTAAAGGAATAAAAATGAGGGTTAAGGGAACAGTGGGGTAAATGGCTTGGTTGGAAAAGAGATAATTATTGGAGAAATGTGGAAATCAATTAGAATAAAGGTCAGATTTTAGAGAATTTTAAAATCTCAGCATAAGAAAACTCTAGGCTTAAAATAGAGTTAGTTTAGGTTCTGAAGAGAAAATAGATACATAAGATATTGATGTTGGCAATAATCTGTGATAAATACTTAGGAGATTGTCTTGAAGAAAGGGAGACTTGAGGACTGTACCCTGGGAGGGCCTGGCCCCTGGGAATGATGTCCACTCTTTGTATTTTCATCCAATTAAAACTGAAAAGGGTGGCTCCAAATTCTATGGGAACCAGGGCACTGTTGGTTCACAGGCTTGCGCAGTTTCTAGAAAGAAAAGCAGGTGCTGAATGAATGAATGGACGCAAGATTGTTTAATATCATAAAAAGAGATAGAGCTTCTTTTTGACATATTAGGACTGAGGGACTAGGGACAGGGAAGAATCCGTGAGGTCTGATTTGCTTTTCTTTCTTGAAAAGACAAGACAGAAGATGGGTGGCATATTAACAAAGTAAGTGAGATCACAGCCCAGGCCACTGAGCCAGAAGTAACAATACTATTTCAATATGTTGCATCTGAAGTGATAGTGGAATCTGGATAAGGGGAGATGCTGTGACCGGGTCATACATCCACGGAGCAGTCTGTGTGGCGTGGAGGTGACGGCGAAAGACTGTCTGCAGCCACAAGCAGAGTGGCTCCAACACTGCCACTTCTCAGAGACCCAGGAAACACCAAGGGAACCAGAAACCTAAACGCTAAAACTTGAACCAAAAAGGTGGTTTCTCTCCCGCCTCCTTTTCAGAGATCATTAGGTGTATTTTCCTTTCTAATTTATCCTTCTTTAATCCTACCCCCTAAATCTACTCATTCAACACAACAGATTAATTGAGTATCTAATGCGGGACAGGCACAGTTAAAGGTGGTGGAGAGAATAGAGGCCCCAGCACAAAGGCCGGACCCTCACGGAGTTTGGTGTTGATGCAAGAAGATTAAGAAGGTTAGGAAAAATGAGAATATCACAGGGGAAAAGAGAGTGACTGGTGGGGGTGGTGAAATCACTTCAACTTCAGGGAAGGCTTCTCCAGGGACATAACATTTGGGCCTCTCAGATGGATGGGAAGAACTCTATGCAGGTTAGGGGAAAAGCAGGCAAGTGCCAAGGTTCTCAGATGGCAATGAACTTGGCATGTTTGCAGGGTCAAAAGAAAACTGGTGTGGGTGTGGCTGGAGTCTAGTGTTGGGAAAGAAGGAGGGATGTAGGATCATAGGGAAGGAAAAACATAAGTCAGGGATATATTTTCTCAGTAAGAGTAAGTCTAGATTGGCCTGATCCTCAGCCTTGCGGAATAAAGCACAGAGACCCAACTTCTGGTTGAACCATATCAGATTCTGTTCATGGGTCCTGAGCCCCAGTAACTGAGGCTAAAGGGTTGTTTTTATCTTGGCAGTGTTCCCATTGTGTTTGCACAAGTGAGATGGGATTCAGGTAGGACATGGAGTAGAAAAGAACTCAGAAAGAGGCATGGTATTTTTTCTCAAAGATTGGCTGAGTCGAGGTATAAAGCCACTGGGAATAGCAATGGGAAATCCTAGCAGAAGGAGAATTGAAGTTATATAGAAAAGGAGATTGAAGGGAAGTAGAGTCAACAAAATGTCAATTGACTGCACAATCCAAGAGCCGACAGGAGAAGCATTCTATTAGTTGTGGGTTTGCAAGGTTTCCCAAGACCCATCTGATGTAATTCGGAAGCTGCTGTATTATGCTGAAATGCAAACACCCCTGAATTTCCGAGATCATGATTATTTGGGCAAGTTTCTGCATTCATGTTTCCATAACCCGATGTGACTGGGTAAATGAAGAGAAGCAGTAACTGGCAAGGCAAAGATATACAGATAGTGAAAGGCATTGTCGATTCAGAGAGGTGATTGCTTGGGCAAAGGGGTGGTAAGTGAAAACAGGAAGCATGTATGGAAATGCAAATAAAGGCGGCTCCAACCTGCTTCGGAGTGTGAGGAGCGAGCTGGCAGACGGCTCAGACCAGCACAGCTCACTAAGGAAACATTTCAGATACCCTCGCATCTGCTAATTATCCTGGGATTTTATTTTAGTAGCGTCTGTAGCAAGTTTCTTATATAGAAAAACAATTATTTCCAGGAGATAACAAGGGGAAGAGAGGGTCACAAATAATTAGTTATTACACTTAGCTGGAGACCGACACTGGTGATGGGGAGAAAATTCCACATGTTTCTACGCTTGTCATTTCACTGCTCAAGATAAGGTCTCCACTGAGCCCCCCAAACTGGAGAGAACAAGAAACATCAGTGGAACAGGGTGAGAAGGAATTCGCTGTGGGGTTTCACCAGTTAGGGGTTCTGAGCTTTGGGGAAATCTGGCGGGAGAATTAAGGTTCAACTTCTAGTTTTGTGAAAGCCTGGCTTTGACTGCTGTATCCCCTGAAGTCAGTTGTCTCTGAAGTAGGAAAAGATGGACAGAAGGAGCAAAGGGTCCCTGCTAGTCAGTAAGATGGCAACTGGGAACACTGGCTGACTTGTATGCTGTTTAGGGAGCTGCTTATTGCTTCCTGGGCTGGAGACTTTGGCTTCCCCGGGAGTCTGACTTACATATAATGGGCATCCCAGTAAGGAAAAGACCAAGCTGAGGAATATTTCCATTCTGGCCTGCTTTTCCCAGAATCATACAGTGTCTCAATGAGTCCAACCCCTTTATTTTGTGGACTAAAAAACTGAAGCCCAGAAATAGAAATAGACCAGCCCCAAATTACAGAGCTAATCTCAGACACCACCCTTGGCCTCTTTGCTACAAAGCCAGCCTGTCCTTTCCTACTCAAGGGAGCCTATGAGAGACAGGGATACCAACACGAGGAGTAACCTTAACTCATTTTAATGCAATACCACACACCTTATTCTCTAATTTCCCCCATTTTAACATGAAGCAGTTTCCTGTCATGTACTCTGTTCCATTTCTAGTGTTTTTCCCTGATAATAAAGACTTGTGTCTCCCATCTCAATTCCTATGTTGAAACCCTAACCTCCAACACTTCTGAAGCTTTCTCTGTCTGGACATAGGACCTGTAAGATGTGATTAAGTTAAAATGATGCCTTTCAGGTAGGCCCTAGTCCAATCTGCCCAGTGTCCTTATGAGAAAACCCCAGAGAGACATGAGAGATACAGTTGCACCGAGGATAGACTGAGGACACAGCAAGAAGGTAGCTGTCTGCAAGCCAAGGAGAGAGGCCTCAGGAGAAACCAAATCTGCTGACACCTTGATCTTGGACTTCCAGCCTCCAGAATCATGAGGAAATAAACGCCTGTTCCTTAAGTCACCCAGCCTGTAGTATATTTTTATGGCAACCCCAGGAAACTAGCGCAATTCCTGTAATAAATACCGATGAAGTGCTTCATGTCAAATCCGTTGCAGACACTGGGGCTACAAGGATGAAGAGTTCACATTTTGTCAGTGCTTTTATAGAACTTATAGTTTTGTGTGTAGGGGGCACCAAACAAACAAATTAATTATTAATAATTATTTAATAAGACTTACAGTGAATCTTTGAGAAGCAAATTGCCAAGACTTTACTCTCCTAGGAGGTGAGAGGGTAGGTAGCAATTGTGTGAGGAATCAGGTCTAGCTAACACAGCACACGCTCAAGCCCAGCACATCACTCTGTGTTCTACCAGCTCCTAATCTACTTTCTTATTATGTAAACAATCAAAATTTAACACAGCTAGAAACTTCCTCTGTGCTGTTGCATTGCCAGATATTAAGCAGTCACACACAGCAACCTGTCTTCTGCTTTATGAATCCACGGCCACCCAGGCATTTGCTAGAGTGCCAGGAGCCCTGTGGGTGCTTAGCAAATGCTGAAAAACCAGAGGGAAGTAATCTGAGCATCAGAGCAAGCAAAAGGGGGCAAACTGGAGTTGGGAAGTTAGAATGGAAGGGTTGATTAGCAACAGCAGCCATGTCAGCTGGGGTCAAGTTCGGCTTCCCTTTGACCTCAGTGATACAGCTCAGCTTGGTGTCCCCATGGAACTGCCTGGGAAAGAATCTCATGCATCAGAGACAGTCCCACTCATTTTTATGAGTTCTCCCATCAGTGGAGGTCTCTTTCTGTCTTATTTTTTGCTTATATCCTAAAATGATAGGAAGAACCCGGACAGGGCAGGGGAATTGCCTTTGGGTTGCTCCCCAATGCTGCTTGGGGTCCTTCTGCAGGGGCGGTCCTGCAACAGCAGCCCAGAACAATCCCTGAATTCATGCAGTGGTGACTGCGGAGCTCTCAATTATGTCGAGCCTGGATGTGTCATCTGGTTGCCTCCTGCTTGTGTCTGGACTCCCCAGTGTAATTGGAGACCTCCCCAGGGCTGCATACCCCAAAGGACTGGACCCTCCACAGGCGTGCATTAAATACTTGTTGAGTTGAAATGAAGGAGAAGATTGCCTGCAACTGGCAGCTTCCCAGCTGGGTTCTCTCTTCCTGGGAGGGGCCAGCATGGACCTTTTGGAGGCAGCAGCCAAACAGTTAAATCTCTGCCAGAAGGCAGATTTTGGGCTCCCAGGCTGGGGTAGCAGAGGCTCTTCGGAGCAGGTGCCGCTCGGTAGCCGCTGGCGCTCTGTGACAGGCATGTTCTGATCAGAGGATAGATGCTTCCCACCTCCCAGGGAAACCTGTTGATGAGCGGCCTGCCTCTGCACGAACCACAGAGCCTTTTCAGGGGCTCAGAGGATGAGCTGGGCAACGAGACGATGATCACTTTAGGCTTGTCCATTTAAAGTGCTTTGACGTACTGGCTCTTGAAACTGGCTAAGTACCCAGGGGTTAACTAATGAACTTAAAAATAGGACATGATCGGGAGTGACAGGAGTTGTCTTTCTGGAAGGCAGAAAGATCTGAATCCCAATCCCAGGCGTGCCGTGGACTGCTTATATGGCCTTGGGCAAATCTCATAAACTCCGCTTCATTTTCGCTACCATTCAGTAGGGAGACTTGGGCTTAACCACAGCTGGGTCTACCAGAGGATTAGCCAGCTTCACTCGCCACAGCCAGGGAAAGCAGACTTCCCCATCAGCATTGTGTCAGGGGGCTGCTCCAGCCCCTCGGTAGGGTGACCCTTCATCATCTCTGTCAGCCTCAGGTCTCCAGATAGGAACAAGACTCCTCGTGTTCCCACTGGGGCCCCCTCCCCTGACAGTCTGCGTTTCAGAGTAGGGGCCTCTCCTAACCCCTGTCTTTAGCCCCTCAGAGGTTTCCATCCTGAGCCCTGCTGCTGTACGTATATTAAGTGGCGGGCTGCTAATCTAACACGTTTATCAGAACAAAGTTTCTAAGGCTTCATAATGGCTTCACATCTTTTTCTCGGAGCAGATAGACTCTTTTACTGAGACCTTAAATACTGTAACCCAAAGACAGAGAATTTGTAGACTGCTCTGCCAAAACAGGTAATTTTGAGGATACTGCATTGTCGGCCTCTATAAAACCACTGACTTCACAAATGGCTCTTTCTTTCAAATTCCTTTTGGTTAGAAGCAGAAATTCTAGAAATGGACATCTCTCAGTCTTTTTAGAAACATTCATCAAATGGGTAAAACTTTACTTTTGCCCCTAGACTGTAAGCACCGTGAGTACAGCCTTGATCTCACTACTGCGTGAGACATTTGCATGCCAGGGAGTCATAGCTGGTTTGATAGAGACTGCTCCCGGGACTCCTATGGTCCACAGTTCTTGTATCAGTCCAGCTCTCTTTTAAAAGAATCTGCAAAATATTTCCAGTTCTAAAAGGTTTTGCTTACCAGATTGCATTTACTTATTATCAACCAATTAGTTCCCCTTATTAACACAGGGCTAACTTTCTGCTTTCCTAACCAAGAGAAACTTGTCATGTACCAAACTTGCCTGTACCAAACAGGGTGCTATTTCCATTCGGTTTTTGGGAATACGGAAATGACCTTGGCTATCCCAATGTCGTTTTGTTCATCTGTAAATGTTGAGACTCTAACACGGGAGTCAGTGGGAATGTTCTGTGATTATAAATCTCATAGCAAATTGGACCGCAGTTTCCAGACACCACGGATGTGGCTGCAGACACCCTACAGTACAATCGCAATGGGACCGCAAAGCAACTGCTTCTTGCTAGTACAGGTTTTCCTTTCATACAGATATTTGCTCTTTCTGCAAGACTCCAAAAAGAGCCAGAGGCACAACGGATACATCTGGTTAATTTCTCTACACCACCCTAAACAGCCGGATACTTAGATATTTGGAGACCCTGTTTGACTGGCATTTTCAATTTTCACCAAGATAGCCTGATGCTACTTAGACCGAGACAGAATGAGTCCATTTTCTACCCACATAGGAGGGTAAAAATGGGGGGTGTATGGTGTAGAGAAAGTGAGGTGAAGGGAGAACAGGAGAGGAAGCAAGACAAGGGGAGAATGAAAAAAAATTGATGTTTTCAGTCACTTCCAGGGATTTCCTCTGCCCTATAGGAGAGGGCGGCAGGTCAAGGTCATTTTAATTTGTCCCCATATTCTTAAGGGTGCGGTACATTCCACACAAATAATCCAGACCACAGTATTGAAAGCTTAGTGCAGGCTGAACACACTGGAAAACCCTGAGAATCATGTCCGTGCGGTGCTTGTTTGGCACATGAAGGAGGAAATAGAGCAGCCTTTTGTTTAACTAGCCTTGTTGTTATGAATTATATTTATTGATACTTAATGAAAACATGCAGCCCCTTGGCTTACTTTTTAGATTTTAACTACCGATTGCACACAATTAGTTCTGGAAGCAGACGACTATTTCTCATACTGTTTTTTAAAAGGACCTTCAAGATAAGACATGGGTCCCCCATGTGAGTCCTACCAAATCTTAAGGTGAGATGAAGGGTTAGGTAGCTGGGGAAATAATAAAAGCTATGATTAGAACTCCAAAGGGCCATGAATACTGTTACCTACCCCTGGTTCATCAGACTCTAGATTCCATCTGAGTTTTATTTGGCATGGTGATTTGTTCCCCACAAGTGTTTCCTACATTAAGGAAAATCTGGGAAGCCCACCAGTGTGTGGTGGAAGTAAGCCCTCTCTGGAATAATATGCCAAGGGCAAGGTCATCAAAGCATTGTTGGAATTCAGACAAACCTGGAGTCAAGTTCTTACCCCATCCCTTACCATGTATGACAGGTGAACCTGGGCAAATTTCCATCTCTCCTAACCTTAGTTTCATTATATATAAAATGGAGATGAAGATGGTGTCGTCCCTGCAGTTTCAGCTGTATATACGGATGATTGGTGTATATGTAGTCAATACATGTAGCCACTTTGATTAAGATACACTGGGATTCTTATTGATTGGCTGCAAAGCAGAATCTGAAATATTGACTTTGTAAAACTCTGGATAGTTTTCTAGTCTTAAGCAGAGAACCATAGGCCCTTCTGTTTAAAAGAAATAAACGTGCTTAAATTAGCAGCTATATAGGTAAACATATGTAGATCAGATCATTAGCTTATTAAAAACTGGGCTTCAGAAGTTGGGGATGAACACTGTAGCTCAAACCTTACCTCCATCTGTGTGATCTCCAGAAAGCCCCTTAACCCCTACAGAGTGTCTTTTCTTTATATATAAAACAGCTGCTTTGGAATGGAGTCAGTGGGATGCTGGGCTGGAGGGATCCAAGTGTTAGCATCTCTTGTTAATTCTCCATTGAGTGTCACATTGGTGGCTTGAAATCAGTCATGGTGAGAATATTTATACCATGGAAATGAAAACCTCAAACGCTACAAACCAGTTCTCAAAGCCTGTTGTTAACCATCATCCAGCACAGCAATGACTACAGACTCTAAGTCTACACTTAGTTCCTGGATCTCATATTAGTTTGTATGGTATCCAGTTTTATTAATATACCAGGTGATAAAAAAATGGCAGAGTGGTTTCACTAGTTAGCACCTTTTGATTGCAATCAATGGAAAACTCAAGCCAATGGACTCAAATAATAAAAGAAAATGTATTGGGTTACGATACTGGAAAATCTAGAAATAGGACAGGCCTCTGGGATGGTTTAATTTAAAGGTTTAGGGCTTTACTTGGGATTTCTGGGAGATTCCTCCACCCTTTTTATCGTCAGCCCGTCTTCTCAGCACCACTAAAACAGGCTGCAGTGGTTCCTGTTCTCACAGTTTTATACCACATCAACTCACATCCTGAACTGCTTAATCTTAGAGTATCAGTGAACAGTCTCAAGAGATTTTCTAGTTGGCTTGGCGTAGGCCACATGACCTTGTGTCTGGAGTCTCTAGCACTGCCGTTCTCAACCTGTGGGTCGCGACCCCTTTGTAACAACGAAAATACATCCTTCGTATGAGATATTTACATTACGATTCATAACAGTAGCATAATGACAGTTATGAGAATAATTTTATGGCTGGGGTCACTACAACACGAGGAACTGTATTAAAGGGTCGCGGCATTAGGAGGCATTAGGAAGGTTGAGAACCACTGCTCTAGAAGAATAGAATCAACTGATCTTGGGAACCCAACTAAATCTTGAGTCCCTCTCCTGGAGCCTCAACCAGGGACTGGGGCCTTGGTGTTGAGAGAATGATCAGATATGGATGATGTGGGAGGGGAGCGGCCATCCACTTCCCTGACACCAGCAAGCCAAATCGAGGAAAATGGAGAAAACGACTTTGCCCTTCCTAGTCCAGAAAAGTATTTTCTGATGGCAAAATAAAAATCCAGTGTCAAAAATTTCAGGCTAATGCAGGATTTTCTCTATCAACAATCCACTCCACTACTTAATGAAAAGTGAATCCATGGCATTGTGAATGTGTCCAGTTACCTGTAACGTTCTACATCCCCAAATGAACGAGAAAACATGTTCAGGTTCAAGGCTCCACATTTCAGGATCAGTTTGTCATATCTGGCACATCTACAGCCTGTTTGTAAATCGGAAAGATTGGTTCAGAGTTTCCCCATTCAATGATGGAATAACATTTTCTTGGAAACTTGAACCATGTCATCTATCTCTGTCAGAAAATCGTCCCTGCACAATAAAGTGAAGTGTCACTACATGTCACTAATGAGAAATTTTCTTGTCCTTCCAAGACTTCTAGCCGGAGCACAAGGAAAGAATGGCAGAGGTAGCTCTGACCAACAACTCGAAAGGCGCAGCTGAAATTTCAAAAATCAGACTGCCAACCACTTGGCAGTGAGGGAAAAATATTTGCTTATCATCTTTTAGGTTTTCTTGAAAACAATAATGCATCCAGTTCTCCCTGCCCCCCCGTAATTGGTCTTAAATCTCATCACATTGACTAAACAGGGCCCTAAGTATAAATTCTGCACTTCCCAAGCCCTCGGATGCACTCAGTACATCTTTTACATAATGGACGTTATGTTCACAAGGGACACATTTCTCTCTGGACAGCTTAAAAAAAAAATCTAAAAGAAATCTAATTAAAATAAGCACAAACACAGTAATGGCCTACTGATTTTTCCATAGCCTGCTTCTGGCAGCACTCCTAGGTGTTGCTAATGACCATTTGCAGGAAAACTAAATACAAGAATACCTCCCCGAGTTTGAATTCCATGATCTCACAATTGTGTGAATGCAGAGTTCATTTGCAAAGCACAAAGCAGGTTTTAAAAGTGAGCTATCAGCAGTCAGGAGAGATGTCACAAAATCAGTGTCACAAAAAAAGCCCCAGCTTCTTACTCCCCACGTGGAATAAAGTTCTCATTCATATACCATTTCATCCTGGTTTACTCACAATATTATGATGGACGGTTATCTGATTTCCAAACCCTCAACAAATTAGAAGTAGGAAATTAGGAAACAGCAGAGGAAATATTATAACCAGATATGTTATGATAGAAGTGAAAAGTGACAATCATTTATTCATTTAATGAATATTTAATGAGCACCTACCATTCACCAGGTATTGGGACAAGGTAATAGCATTATAGCTATTAATGAGAAAGCAATAGTGTTTGGAAAAAAGGCCTGGAAACAAATAAAGTAGTCTGGGGCCATTTAGGAGGCAAATAGCCATAAGTTTCTCAAAAGAGTTCTGAGAAATTGATGTTATAGTGATCACCCAGCGTCGATGAAGAGAGATTTAATTATACCAAACACATTCTAGGAAGGCAGAAACAAAATAGTGTATTTCCAGGTGATAAAACAGGTTAAGTAAAAAAGTGCTTTTGGAACAAAGAAAACTAAACTACCAACGAGACGACTTTCTTCCTGAAGGTCTAGAGGACTGAGATTTACCCTCTTCTGACCGGGTTCAACCATTAGGAAGTTCAGAGTAAGCTAAAGATCAAAGAATGACCTGGTTTAGATCTCAAAAAGCTGGATAAATGATCATGGACTTGATAAAAGAGGTTCTCAGAGCACAGGCCAGAAAAATCTCACCCAGCAGGTGCTGGCAAATTTCAGCTCCATGCAATGCCTGAAATCTCCTCCATAACAGAGGTGAACATTCCATCACAGCGAAAAATTGAACTCTTTCTCTCCGAGTTGGGGGAAAAAAATGTCTGGAGGGTAAAAACACATTTTGGCCAGTTAATGTGGAGTTTTTAAAATCGGTGTTTTAATACTAAAAGTGAAAGATGATTTGCATCTTCCAAGGGTGAAATAATCAGACGTATCTTACCCTTGTTCCTGGAAACTAAGCCTATGTTTCTATTGAAAGACTCCTCGTATCCGGACAGAAACCAGAGCAAAACTAGGTAGCTGTCAGGTGATATTTCCACAAGGCATGCAGTGTCTTATAACTCAGCAGACTATCTCACGGCGAGAAGCATTGTGGGGAACTTGTTAGGGCTCTAAGGATATTGGCACGCTTATCATTCTGAAGTTCATGTTGCATAAACGCAATAGAGGAGAGGATAAATGGTAACAGTCGGGTCAGTAAATTCCTCCGGGGAAGACACGCGTTCAGTCTGTTAAGATATCAGAAGTTGTGTCACAGATTTTCAGTTCCAGCAATTAAAACAAAAAAGGTCAGTTTTTGTTCACAAACAATTGGATTAATAAAACCAATACTCTTAGTATTAGTCATGAGATATCTACGGGGCAAACCCCCAATAACTCCAGTGTTAACAAAGAGAACGGAAATAGGGTAACCCCCTCTGATGATCTGGTTCCCAGATGATGGGGGCGTTGAGTGGGAGGGAGAACAGGGATCTGTGTCTTGTCTCATAATACAGGAGTCCTTTCACCACCAAGTCATCACAGAATGCCCTGGAAATTATGCACAATCCTCCACCCACGATGATGCCTTTCGAATGGCGCATGATCCCAAGAATCAGTATTTTCAGAGAAACTCAAACGCGGGGCTTTCCTCTGGTTGTCAAAGCCAGTGACTCACAAACAATATGTGATAGGAAATGAGCTTAGAGATCGAGAGCATTACCCATACCTTTGTCTCCGCAGCTGCAGTCAGAACCCTCCCCACATCCTCAGCTGACCTCAATTCTGTAAATTGCATAAGTGACCAAAAATTCCCTTCCCTACAACTATTTGGAAACCACAAGGTATTTTCATAAATAGGTTTCTGTAGAATGCTCCGATGAGAACCTTGACACTGCCAGAACAGAGTCACCAACAGGTCCACTGAAGGCTATTGTGAAGACGGTGCATTTTAAGATAGTTTTATGAGCAGTGTTATTATTATCTCCTATGGTAGAAAAATTAAAAAACTGAGACCCATAATAAGAATACTCAGTACCTCACAGAGCAAATGCAATGATTTCTCCTATCAGGCAGAGATCTTTATACTCTTAAGATCCTTTTCTAAGTAAAAGGAAAACTAGCTCAGGAAAAAGGAATTAAATATGTATCTCCAAATAGTTTAACAAGTACCCACAGTCTGTGCCATGCTGTTTGTGCCGTGTGGCCATTTATAGCCAGCTAGAAAATGACCTTCACAGACTAGAAATGTCCTGGGTATAATTTCCTATAAACTGCTACATTTAAATTTCTATTACTAAACAAAATCTAATTTTGACAAACCTCAAAGAAAATCTAACAGATTCAAAACCAGGACAGAACCAAATACCTCATAAACATTCCTGCGGGCCTTAGACAGTCATTACTACTTTACCAAGCCTATTTTCCAAACTACAAGAGAAAATTGATTGTTTGAACAATATTATTTAACAATCTCTCATTAATTGGCATTTCCCAGTTGCTGAGTTCACCAAATTACATTAGCCTTTAAACAGCCAGCGCACTTCCATAATTTTTAATAAAAATGGCCATTTTGCCAGGTTTAACTTGCTAACTAAGGGTATTAATTTCAATAAAGCAATTAGCACATTTACATAATTTGATATTGTTATTTTAATAGAACACAAGAGCTTGAAAAAGCAGTTACTATTACAGGAAGGAGAATAGTGGCCTATTCACATGTAAAAACTAAACTTTAGCTCCCTGATGAAAACTTAATAGTTCTTTATATTTTGGAAATAAGCAAAATTCAAGACTGAAAGGGGTAAAAGTTGAAATTCAACATGCTTCAATATTAACATCTGGACTGAGAACAGCAGGAGAACGGAAGAGAGAGGGGAAGGTTTCTTTTCTGAAAATGATGAGGCTGCTTGTAGGGGGAAAGCGGTGTGTAGGTTTTACAATGGTGCTTTTGTGCTGGAGCAGTTTGGTGGGCCTGGTGTGCTGCTGAGGACGCCCAGAGCAAGAGAAGGACATAAAACGGAGCTGGGTTCTTGCTGCAGACAGACATGCTGACAGATTTAGATGTTTCTGGAAATGGCAAGCATTTGCCTTCTCCGTGAGCGTGTCCACATGTGAACGTGACAAGTGCCAGCTCCTGACAACTGCCTGGCAGTACCATATGGCCAGCGGGGCCCTGGCCGCATCTATTTATTTTGTTTGATTGGATCTCCTCTGCAGTGCCAGAGGTTGGGCATTCCCAGGAGCTCCGTGTTTGCCACCTCCATTGTCTCTGGGGGCTGATTTGGGTTTGCTGGGGATAGGCTCCTAAGGCTGTAATGAAACACAAAATGAAGCCTCGCTCCCTCAGACACCCTGTTCAAAATCGGGGAGCTTTATCTAATACTTGTGTGTAGACAGGACTGAGAATCCTTGGCAAAATAAAGGGAGTGAGGGGAAATAACTTGAGTTCATCTTCTCTGGATACCTAGAGATACATTTTGCCAAAAACAAGGGGTAGGGGATGAAGTAGGGTAAAGAACAATAATTTCAAGAATAGAAATATTGTATCATAGCATTGGCCCGAACTCCCACTCAGCCTTCTCCTTGTCTTTTTTTTTTTTTTTTTTTTTTTTGAGACCAAATCTCACTCTACTGCTCTGGGTAAAGTACATTTGTCATAGCTCACAGCAACCTCAAACTCCTGCATTCAAGTGCTCCTCTTGCTTCAGCCTCCGGAGTAGCTTGGACTATAGGCAAGCTTTTTCTTTTCTTTTCTTTTCTTTCTTTTCTTTGTTTTCTTTCTTTCTTTCTCATAGTCTCAAGCTGTCATCCTGGGTAGAATGCTGTAGCATCATCGTAGCTCACAGCATCCCCTAACTCTTGGGCTCAAGTGATCCTCTTGTCTTGGTTTTCTCTATTGTTAGTAGAGACGAGGTCTCACTTTTTGCTCAGGCTGGTCTCGAACTTGTGAGCTCAAGCAATCCACCTGCCTCAGCCTCCCAGAGTGCTAGGATTTCAGGTGTGAGCCATCACGCCCGGCCACCAGCTATTTTTTTCTATTTTTAGTAGAGAGTGTCTTCCTCTTGCTCAGGTTGGTCTCAGACTCCTAAGCTCAAGCAATCCATCCCCCTCAGCGTCCCAGAGTGCTAGGATTACATGAGCCATATGAGCCATGGCGCCTGACCAGCCTTCTCCATTTCCAGTAATCCAGGCTTGAGCCTGTTACAGGGCACGTTACCTGGGGCCAGAATGTGGACATAGCCCATGAGTCACACCTGGATAAGCTAATGACATGCTGAGGATCTCACAGTGGGTTCCCAATGGGAGACAAAGACCATAAAACTAACAGTGATATCTGCACCCGAAGGCTGAGATTTATTGGGTAGCACAATACAGAGTTTATTTTGAACTTGGAATAATTCTGACTTTTCTTGCTAAGCCGGGTGGCCTTAAATACCTGTCTGAATCTCTCTGGAGCTCAGTATCTTTGTCTGCATAAGGCTGTTACAGTAGCTTGCAGCTGGGATTGTAAAGGTTTACAGAGAAACTGCATGTCAAGCATCCAGGGCCATTCTCACCCCAAAGTATGTGCACAAAATCTTAGATGAATCTAAATTTAAACTTTGGCCAGTCATACCAAAAAGTGGATTGAGGGAATATAAACAAATATCTACATTACAAGGATTGTGAGTTTCCCCATTTCTCCACCCCAACTGAAAACTTGCCCCTGTGTAAAGGACTATTTGACCTAGGTGGGACTCAGCAGATGCCTCTAGAAGCCGAAACAAGATATGTAAAAAACAGTGTTAAGAAATTAATGGATTCATTACTAATTTTTCAAGCTCTCCTTTGGATAGAGTTGGAAGCTTCATTTTGATAAGCATTTAAAATTTAAAACACACAAGTTATGCATTTGCACTGCTGGGATTTCTTCCATAAAACATATTTATTGACCTATCATGAAGACTTATTCTTTCAATTAATTACTAACAATAGAAATTCAAAGCAATGAATTCTACGGGGAAAAAAAATGGAAAGCTGGGGGAGTTGAGGACTGTCGCAGGCATCTGTGGTCATGAGGGAGCTCCTGGAAGGAAAAGTCACAGATTTCTGGAGCTTGGAATGCTTCTATTAAGAAAAAGAGGAGGAAAAGAAAAAATAGGGAAAAAAGGGAAGGGAAGACAAGAAACCTATCTGCTTTTCTTTACAAATACCGGTAGGACTACACTGGATTTTTTTGGTTGTAGATCATAAAGCTAAACTCCAATGAGTGAGGAATCTTATCTACTGCTTTTTCAGGGGCATTCGATTTAGAGCAGCTTTTTAAATTCAAGAAACACTTCCTGAGTACTTGCTTGTGTGCCAAGAAGTTGCCCAGCATTGGGGATTTAAGAGGAAACTCATGGTCGCCGGGCCTGCCCTTATCAGGTGACGGTCCAGCTGAATGGCTAGACAGGAGGTAAGGACGGTGGGTGTGATCATGCGGACACACCCAGAGGTGGGCAGGCACCCGAGCGAACTCAATGATAACCGTGATGGAGTGGTCGTGAAATGTAGCCTTGAGGAGAGGAGTGAATCTGGGCTCAGGGAATAAGTAGAATTAGTCTGGTAAAGGCTGAGGGGCCGAAGGAGGCTGGAAGAAGGGAATTTCAGATAGAAGCAACAGCAGGAGAGCTGGAGAGCTGGAGAGCCGGAGAGCAAGGCCTCTTTGAGGAATGGAAGGAACTTCACCTTGAACTTGCCTATGGAAGTGGCGAGAGGCACGCAGGAGGGTTAGTAGGGGGTGAAAGTCTTGATCACGCAGGGTACTGGGAAGCCAAGGGAGGGTTTAAGTTGAGAACAGAGGATCTGATTTGCATTTAATAAGGCCTAATTGGGAAGTTGCTGCAAAAATACTAGTGGGGGGAGGGATGAACAGGGGTCTGATAAACAGTGGTATTGGTAAGGCTGACAAGGGACTTATTACTTACACACTTCTGAAGGAAACTTTCAGGTCCCATGTGTATGTGTGTCTACATATACTTTTGAGTTTTCTCAAAACACGCAGTTCTTGAAGCTCTCCAAACCAAAATCTCTTTTAAAATAGCATGATCCATTTTATACCCTATTGTAGGAGCTGTGTTTGCATTAATCCAGAGGGAAACATTTGATTACACTGTGGATAAAAACTTACTGAATTTTAATAAGAATCAATTTCCATGCCTTTAATTAAAATGGTGAGTCAGTGATAAATGTAAATTAGCACAAACACAGCAAACTACGTGAACATAAGTTTGCTCGTGCCCTTTACTTTGCTGGAGCATAAGCCCAGGCCCTCTATTTGGAAAACTGACATTTGAAAGAAAAAGAAAATTTAAAGTTGTTGGACAGTTAGGAGGCTCCAGGAACAGCGTGGTGAGATGACTGGTGCGAGAACCTTTTTGATGGTTTCCCTGACACAATCCTGGCTTTGCTTAAGTCTCAGAGCTCATTCAGCACCCACCACCCCCACTACTGCGAGGGTCCCAACCTAAGGAGATGGTTCCTTCTGTTCCCTGAACCATCGAGCTCCTGCCTATCTCAGGGAGTTTAAACTTACTCTTTCCCTGCCCTGGAATACTATCCCTAGAATCTCTGTGTATTTGGTTCTTTCTTAGCATTTAGACTTCAGCACAAAGAAACAAAGTCCTCCCTGACACCTCCACCTAGTGGGTCCCCAGCTACCCTCTGTCCTATCACCCTGGGTTCATTTGTTTGACCATGCTCATCACTCACTAACTGCATCTGTCTGGATTATTTATCTCCTTCCTTCTCTGCTCTCTGCACCCGCTCCCCGTATAATAAAAGTTAGGCATCTTATGTGTCTTACGCATCACTCTTTCTTTAGCACCCAGGTAATGTCTGGACCATAGTAGGTGCTCATTAAATATTTATCAAATGAATAAACGAGAACATCACAAGGTAAGGATTTTTAAAACCCTGTTTTAAGATGAGGCATGAGCACTAATTCTAGCACTTTGGAAGGTCGAGGTGGGAGGCTTGCTTGAGGTCAGGATTTTGGGACCAGCCCAGGCAACAGAATGAGACCCAATCTCTACAAAATTTCTTTTTAAAAATTAGTCAGGTATGGTGGTGTGTGCTTGTAGTCCTAGCTACTTGGGAGGCTAAGGTGGAAGGATCCCTTGATCGCAGGAGTTTGAAGTTATGAGAGATATGATCAGACCACTATACTCCAGCCTTAGTGACACAGCAAGATCCTATCTCTTAAAAAATAAATAAATAAAAATAAAACCTGTTTTATACATGGGAGATTCAGAGAGGTTAAGAAACTTGTTCAAAGTCACACAGCAAGTAAAAGGAAAAATTAATATTTTTTGTCCCAGAGTGTCTTTTCCAAAGCTATTTACAAGTCTGCTGATGGAGAGGAAGGCGTGCCACACTGAAGCCGACTAAGCATAAAACAAAAAAAAGTTTACTATTTGTGCTAATATTTACTGACCTTGTACTGTTATCAGACACGATATGATGTGTAAAGCAAAAGTGGATAAAGTGAAGGAACCAGCCTCTGCTCTCACTGCAGCAAATGGCCTGGATAAATCACAGGGTAATCAGGAGACTAATCACCAGGTGCCACCAGCCACCAGGCAAGTTGGAAGGGCTGTAGAATTCACATATTGACCCCTTAGCTGGTCTGAACACTAAAGTTTAGAGCCTGCCTGGATACCACATTTTAAGTCATGTATGTGTTCCTGCCTATTGGGGCGAACATCCAATTTTGGTAAGTGAAGGCTTGCTTTCTTGAGGACTTACTCCTTCATCAAATACTGAGCCTTGACTGCACATCAGCATTGCACTAGGTGCTGGGGACACAGCAATGAAGCAGTTAGTCATGGTCCCTGCTCCTGGTAAGTAACTTTTCAGTAAGGGAGAAAACCCCAAAATATGCAGGATACGTGCATATGAAGGAAATAACAAACAGGGCCACGAGACAGAGTACGCAGGGAATACCGGAAAGAGGGTTGTGGGGAAGGCCTCCGAGAACCGTGATGCTTGCTTTTGTGCGTTGTCATTGGGCAGCTGTTTACGGAGCACCTACTCAAGGCTTGGTCTAGAACCCGCAGGTGCCATAGGAACAGGAAGGACCATTAAGATGGGGGAAGAGCCTTGAGAAACACAGAGAGGGGCAGGGTGCAACCAAAGGGGAGTGGTCATGGTCAGAACATTAGTTCATTTCTGGAATTAGAAGGGAGGCGATTGGAAAAGTTGAGCAGTGCAGCGTCGGGCTGTGATTGGCGCCCTCTGGTGGCTGTGCTGAGAATGAGGACTCGGCCACACCACACAGGGTGCCGGGACTTCCTTCTCAATATGTGGAGAAAGATTCGGATACGAGGATTTTTTTATTAAATAACTCAAGAACCTTGGTCAAGGGATCGCCTTCTAATGCTCTCCCTTGTTTAGTTGTCCTTAATCAACCGTGTGGCTTTCAAGCAGTGACTAACAGAACTCTTAATTTTTTTTTAAAAGCGTTGTCGATAGAGTTATAATTACTGAACACACAACCTCATGTGTGTGATGACGGATGCAGTGATTACTGGGTTAGCGTCCCTCAGGGATAAAGAAATCAAATACTTCCATTCTGGCTCCAAAGAGAGCTTTATGTAGCTGCCTGCCCACTCCACACAGGCTGCCTCCCTTCTCTAGGACTACCCATACTGGAAAACAGGTATTTCTGAAATTTAGGAGAAAGAGATCATAGAGACTGAAGTAGAAACATATCTAAGAACTCAGTTAAGAACTTTTTTCAGCTCTTCCAGGTATGTCCCTTCACTTTCTTCTCTCACAGCAGGGGCCTATGAATTCTTCATCAAAAAAAAAAATACTTCTCTCTCTCTGAAAGGGAGCAACATTTTATTCTGACCACGCCTCCTTAACATCAGAAAGCTTGGTCTGACATACTCAAAGATCAGTTTTTCTCCTATGGGTGCCCTGATGGAGTTCAAACACTTCCTCTCACTAAATAGTAACAGCGAATCGTGCAGCCAGCCATACCCACATGCTTGCTGACACCAGTAATCGTCTGCTTATGGGAATCGGTGCCCGAGGGAAGGCGGACATGACTCAGTTGAGCTTCCCTGATGAGGCTCCCCCAGGCTCTCTAGTCCTCACTGGTCCCAGGGTAGCTCCTGCTGAGCACCTTTGAGAGTGTTATTTTTATTGCAAGAAAAGGAAGAAAAGGGAACCAAGGATCTATGTCTGGGTTCATCTAACTCCAAAGCTAAATAGAAATAAAAACAAATAAAGGGGGGACAATGAACAAGGCAAGCCAAATAAATAATGAACTTAATAAACTCCCAACAACGTCCACATTCTAATCCCTAACACTTTTGACAAAATTACTTCACATGGCAAAAAGGACTCTGCAGATGCAGTTAAGATAAAGAATCCGGAGATAGAATACTTTGGCTTATCTAAGTAGGATCCTTCTAGGTAGAGAAATTTTCCTGCCTTGGTTGGAGGAAAATGTGACAAAAACAGGATCAAAGAGATGCTACTTTGCTGGGTTCCCAGGTGGAGGAAAGGGTCAAGAACCAAGGAATACAGACAGACCCTTGAAGCTCAGTAGCCAAGGAAACAATGTTTCCTAGAAGCTCCAGAAAGAAAGGAAACCCTGCTGACATCTTGATTTTAGCCCAATGCAATTCCAGTGGACCCTCTTGCCTGCAGAATTATAAGAAAATAAATGTGTGTTGTTTGAAGCTGCTGTTTATAGTAATCTTTTACGGCCACATAGCAGAAAAAATAAAACACACAAGGTTTTTAGTTGCATCTGATACAAAAGGAAACCACTAAAAAAATTTGCATCTTTTTTTTTAAGTGATATAGCAAGTTTTTAAAAAACCTGCTAAATAACGGTGGCTGATTATATTAGCTGACTTCCCTGCAAATGGAAATGGGGATTAGGTAGAACATCAAATTAATGAATGATTGAAGGACAAAAGGTCTTAAGGACATTTAAGCCCTTAATATTATAGTAACGAGGATGAAAAGAGAGATAGGATGTAAGTTTTTCTTTTAGAAAATTAAGTAATTGGGCAACTAGAATCCGGGGATTTATTATGCTAAATACACATGCCTATTTCCTAATAAATTGCCATGTGCAATAGATGACTGCAGGTTTCATTCCAGCTCAACACACACCCAGTTTCTTCTTCTGAGAGAGCTCACTGCAGATCCTCTTCTGAGTAAATACACTTTATGTTCAAGTAGTAACTAAGGGAATTTAAAGCTGCAGTATAGTATGGAAACAATGACAAATTGTCCTTTTCCTTCCTCTGGGCTTCTATTGTCACTCAAAAGCTCTACGGTAGCCCAACACCTCGATTTAAATTATGGCCTCACATTCAACCAGGGAGTATACATTATTCTTGCTCTCTCTTGAATACATCTAAGAAGATGCACTAAAATAAATAAAGGCAATGTTTCAGAGAAAAGATGCAAGTGAACAGAATCCTTTTACAAACACAGCCATCAGATGCAAGCGTCTGCTATAATGACTCACTTAGAAATGGGGGTGGGGGAAAATCACTTAAGTATCAACAATAAATTCAGTTCAATAAATGTATAGAGTGCCTACTAGGGAAAAGGTTGTATTAGCATCCTAGTATCATGATGGGAAGGAACTGTGAACTAGAATATTCTTTTGTTTCATTCCCACCCCAACCAAAGATGTAGTCTTTGTCAGCCTGCAATCTGTCATGCTTTCAATTTTTTTTATATACATGGGTAGGTTTTATGTTTCACTGTTTTTGCTTGTAGCTAACAATTTAAAGTCAGCTCAATGTACTCTTTTTCAAGTAGGTCATTAATAATATCCCACTGAAAAGTAATTAATATGGGATACCAGATTGGTGTTTCCCATGCTACGTTCTGTGGAACATTTGTAATTTACAATGTTCTTTCTTCAAGAATTGTTTTTGGCGATGCTTTCCTTTTTTTATTAAATACTCACATACATTCTGTAATGAAGATACCAATTTAAGTTTGTTGAACACAGGGCTTCCTCAATGTATTAGAACTTAGAACCTTCCTTCTCAAGCCCTTTTTTTGCCCTACAGAAAATATCTTATTATCTGAGGGTGTGTCAATGATTGCAGGATTCTACCACATCACAAAGGCCCAAAGCTGCAGATGCTGGGGCAGATGTTGAGAGAAGGGAACACTTTTACACTGCTGGTGGGACTGCAAACTAATACAGCCTCTTTCGAAAAAAAGTAGGAAGAACCCTTGAAGAACTTAAAATAGACCTTCCATTCTATCCCACGATCCCATTTCTAGGCATCTACCCAGAAGAAAAAAAAAATCATTTTATTATAAAGACATTTGCACTAGATTGTTGATCGCAGCTCAGTTTATAATTGCCAACATGTGGAAACAACCCAAGTGCTCATCAATTCCTGAAAGGATTAATAACTGTGGTATATGTATACCACGGAATACCTTACAGCCATAAAAAGATGGACACTTTACCTCTTTTGTATTAACCTGGACAGAGTTGGAGAATATTCTCTTTTGTAAAGTATCACAAGAATGGACAAGCAAGTATCTAATGTACTCAATACTAACATGAAGCCAGTAGATGATCTAACATCTTCTCAGATAAGAGAAAAACTCAATTTAATTCAAGTTGAGGGGGAGGGAAGAGGATGGGTGTGCTCACACCTAATGGGCACAAGATAAGGGTATCTGGCATTCCTCCTGGGTGCAGGACACAACTACAACAGGGACCTCACCTAACAAACGCAAATGCTGTAACCTGATTGTACCCTCATATGAATCTAAAATTAAAAAAAAATGCTATTCTAGGGTAGGGTTTCTCAATCTGGGCATTTTTGACATCTTGGGCCAAGTAATTCTCTGTTGTGTGTGTAGGAGTATTCTGTGCATTTTGGGGTGTTTAGGAGTACCCCTGGATTATATCAACTAGACGCCAGTAGTGTTCTACTATATGAAACTAAAATGTCTCTAGATATAGCCCCAGCTCTCTGAGAACGACTGCCCTAGAGGATCCACCCAGTCACCGGGAGGACTCTCTTTGTGAACTTTCTTGCTAATATTCTGGCTATGTAGACTTCACTCCTTTCTGCGCACCGTCCGAGGCCCGGCTTCTTCCGCAGCTTAAGGCTGTTTATCGCCTGCCCTTCTGCACTACACTCATTCTCAGCTCATTAAACATTCAGCGCAGCTTTCAGCTCCTCAGAAACACGTTCCTTCCCCGTGGAAACCTAACTCCAGCTGTTCAAAGTACCCCTCTCCTCTCCAGGATTGTCTGAACTCACACCCTCAGGAGTTTTTCTCACATCCTAGCGTAGTCCTCAAATCTCCATGCTGGTCACCAAAGACAGCTGTCTCCTCTATCTGGTCCTTCGTGATATGTCGTTGGAACTAGAGATATTGACCCAAGAAGAGAACGTGGTTCAGTGGGGACTTCACAAGCCTGTAAACCAATCCATTTCAAAAAGTGTGTCCATTCTAAAAATTTACCTTGCATGTTTTATTAGAAATGGGGTCTCTAATGTGAAAGAGAATTTTCTTCTTCTCTTCTACTTTAACTCCATTCCCAACCTGTCTTTGCTTTTTTGGGGAAGAGGGGCTGTAGAATTCTTTTCATCCTTCTTTTGCTTCTGTATAAAAGGAGAATAATACTTCATACCTAAAAAAGCATCGTGAATGTGTGGATTGAGCTTGACATTCATTGTATACTTGCAAGACATAAAAGCCAGAGGCAACAATCCATCCTTATGTGGGGCATGTGTGTCTCAGGATTGTGTTCCATGATTTATATATTTTGTCACTAATTCAGGCACAAAACGCTAGAAAAGTGGGTGTTAGAACCACCCCTGCATAGATAAGAAAACTGAGACTCCGGGAAGTTAAGTGACATGCCGGAGATCACAGAAGTGGTAAACTTTTACAGGAAAGAT
This sequence comes from Galagoides demidoff, assembly GCA_963574575.1. NCBI lineage: Eukaryota > Metazoa > Chordata > Mammalia > Primates > Galagidae > Galagoides > Galagoides demidoff. The sequence continues at coordinate 60,783 of CAUYQV010108087.1, forward strand.
AAACAAACAAAACTATTAATTAAAGGTAGACTTGCTTAACTAGCACCTGCTTTGTTGTGCTTAGAAATTGGCTTCTTTTTAATTTGTATGAAGGCTGATCTATACCATGACCTCAAAACCTACATTCTCTCTACCATTCAATGGATAAAATAACGTGGCAGCTATCAGGCCTCACTCAAGCTCTTTTAAGCTACACATCTGACTTTGGCCCCTCTGCGGGCCGGGGGGTTATGCAGGATCTGTGCTTCTGAATGTGACCAGTGGTTTGTCCTGGACTTGTTCATCCCAGGAGCTATTTCACAGCCTTTCACATACACCGTCTCCAGCGGGGCTGAGGAGACAGTGGTGATTACCTTGTTTTAGAGGCACAGACACTGAAGCACTCAGCAGCCGTGACTTGCCCTGGTCACCGGCTCTTCTGTGAGTGGCCCAGGCCCAGAACCCAATTTGTCAGACAATAAATAAGCCCAGCAACGTTTTCTCTACACCGTACAGCTTCAAGGGAGGTCCTTGACACTGGGCCAGGACTGCAGTAACAGGGTGGGGGACAGAAGCAATTATGAGGGCATGTTAAAAAAAACCAGAAAAAACCTAAAACTGGATAACTGGATGATGGCTTCCCGAGCCTGCCTCTGCAAAGGGAGTTGAAATTCCCCAAGTTATGTTGCAGAAAGCCAATACATCCCTTTGATCTAGGACATAACTACCCCCGTCTAAAATCCAATTTATATAGGCGTGATAGACATTTGGAATCTCACAGTACAGTAGAGACCTTAACAGATCACCTATTTAAAACAGTAGCCCTTTTGGGAATTAGCAGTGCTAAAATCTCAGAAGACAAGAAGTCCGAGTATTTGACAAAAGTAGAACAACTAGCTTTTAATCCCAACTTGAAGTACCCTGGGGTAATGTAGATAAGGGTTCTGCTTTGCCCAAATATTCCCTTTGGTGTGGTACCAGGGAGCAAAGAGATACGGTTCCTGCTCCATAGAGATAACAGCTCTTATATATTTTAATACCCATTTTGCATGTTCAAAGACTGAGGCTCAGTGAGGCAAAGCAAGGGGACACGTCCTCACAGCGATGTAGTTTTCCACGTGTGTATAACTGAGAAAGAATCCCAAACACCGCACTCTTTTTCTTTGCTACAATTCTGTCCTCCAACCAGAAAGGGAAAATAGTGCCTACTTAAGAAACAAGAAAAAACCTTCATATTTTAAGCATTAATCAAATTTCAAAAGAGATGGATGGTACAAAACCTACAATATTCTAGCGCAACTTCATAAGCATTCAAGACGGCACAGGATTCAAATGCTATAAAGTCTTTGTTCATAAGATGGTTCAAATGCAACTTGAGTTATTTTAGGATATTTGAGAACATGTAACCAATTTCTAAGTCACCTCACTTTTGAGAATGTAAGATGGGGGGGTCAGTTTATAGTTGTGAATGGAGCATTCAGCATAGTGAACTGAATGTCAACTTTCAACATAAAGAAGGCAGGTTAGTGTGGTCTTGGTAGGGCTAGAAAATGGACCAAATCTGGGAAAAGATGGCTTCAAATTTTATTGACTTGGAAAAAAAAAGATAACAAAAAAGACTTAAAATTGATATTTCCCCCTCCATTCTTCTGTATTATAGACACAGTAATGTTTGACCCCAGAAAGTCTCATTTACCCAGCTCCCCAATACTCCTGCTTAGTACCCACTGGGATGCTGACGACTGCACACATCCAAGCCTTATATTTTATTTTTGGCTATTTTACTGGAAGCCATTCAACTCATTTTATTTATTAAAAAAAAGAAAAAAACTTTTTTTTTTTTTTTAAAGAAAGAAGCAACTCTCTGAGTTTCTCGACATTGGCTCATTCTGCATTCCACTGGTCTCCCTACCCATAGGCCACAATCTGGAAGTTATGTAAATATTAACAATAAAAGCCATTGAGTGAAACTGCTGTTAATTCCAACTGACACGAACCCATGGCCGATGAAAACTTGAATCTTGGTATAAACTCTCAGATGAAAGGCGCAGGAGTGATGCGCGTTGCACAGACATGACACAACAGCGAGAAGCGGGTGGTGTTCAGGGAGATGAAAGCGGGAGCCGACAGCCCGGCAGATTGCCGGGGAAGGCCTGATGCTAAAGAGATGCCTTGGGATCCTTCAACATCACTTTCCAGTCACCAACACCCAAGCGACTTGTTTTCAAGGCTTCATGACAGGAGTCACTGTTTCCACTATAAAGGACCCCTCCACTTCCCTGCACTCCTGAGCTAATGTGAGTGGGACCCAGGCCATGTTCCTTAGTGGCCTTGAAGAGCCTCGGGCTCCTACCACACTGGCAACTGCCTGTGGGTCTGTGCAATGGCTGGAGGGTTTAACCTTCATGCCAAGCCCCCCTCTTTCTGAGTTATAGCAGCAAGGAAAGTGTGCCTAATCACACTTCCAGGTTCCCTGTTTTTAAAAGTCCCATTTGAAGGTTGGGTGCAGTGGCTCACACCTGTAATCCTAGCACTCTGGGAGGCTTAGGCAGGTGGATCCTTTGAGATCAGTAGTTCAAGACCAGCTTGAGCAAGAGCAAGACCCCTGTCTCTACTAAAAATAGAAAAACTAGCTGGGTGTTGTGTAGGCTACAACTACTTGGGAGGCTGAAGCAAGAGGATCACTTGGGTCCAAGGGTTTGAGGTTGCTGTGAGCCATGACACCATGGCACTCTATCCAGGGGTGACAGTGTGAGCTTCTGCCTCAAAAAAAGAAAAAAGGCCTCATTTGAAACACATTCAGTTGCTTAACAGAATAGAGAGAATTAAAAAATACGTTAAAAATGCTGAATAATGGAAACATTCTAAAATAATCAACATCCTCAAATTGAAATGGACGATGACTCAGGCATCACAAATAAATCCCAAGTAAATACTAGTATGTGGCAGGGACATCTTTTATATTTAGCCACTTGCGTGACCTCTATAAAATGAGAACCCAAAGAGAGAAGTTTCGTATCCACCACTTTACTACTTTGAATTTTTTCCTCTGTCATTCTGACTCCAAAGAAAACCTGACCTCATCATTTATTCTAGATAAATGGGCTCTATCTGGAAATGTATTTGAAATTGATTACAAAATTAAATTGGCTTAATCTTATTGTTCCTAAGAAACAGTTTCTCTATAATAGTTCATTAACTTTGGTAGAAGTCCATTGAAAATATGTGTGTTCATAACCATAAAGTCAAAATGTTGTCAGGATCAAAACAATTGAAACGGTATTTTAATTCCATGGCTTTAAATCCTTCAGTGATTCATGTTGGATGAAGAGGTCACTATGAACTCTCTGACCCCTTCTCCATGGAGGCCTCTGCAAGTAACACGTTCCCCAGCCCCAGCTGCAGACCTCTTGAAAAACCTCCAAAGATACTAGGTGGTTATTACTTTTTACATGTATTTTCTCTTCTGCTGCTTGGATTCTAAATTATTTTGACTACCCCTACTCTCTGTCCTAAGGCATAGTTTAAAATGTGTCTTCTCTGGTATAAGGTGCCAAGCCAACCTCCCTTCTGGAATCCTTGCCCTGGCCGTCCCAGTCATTTGTCCATTGCTTATATGCACTGATATTAATTTTCCTGTTTTCCCCTTCCAAGACCAAGAGATCTTTGAGGTCAGGGGCTCCTCATCATCCTTAGAGCCTGGCACAAAAATTGCTATGAAACAGAAACTCTAAGTTCCATTAACAAGGAAGAGAGTTTTCTCTTTAGAGAACCTGAAAACAGGGGTAGAAAGTTTTTCACTAATTACATACATCCGTACCTCAAGCTTTTGGAGCTAATATTTGGGAGCCATTTCCTCACCTATGATGCACTTCCAGATCCCACCAACCCTGGGGACAAATGCTGCCGTGTGGGGCTGTGGAAACCACCCCATGGCATGAGTCTGGGTTGGGATGATAAGCAAAGGACCAGCAAAATATCACAGGACTCTCATTGGCTTGGAGCTGGGGGAGGTTTCTTACCCAGCTATTAAATCCTTCTTGTAAGTCTTTTTCCTTTGTTGATCTGATTTTGCTAGAAAAGCCAGTTCCTGTTTACTTGTGTCTCATTCAGGGCTTCTCCAACCCTGGCTCAGGGGACTGCACACAGGCAGGGCAGAGAATTCTGGGCTCTGCAGCCTGGGGAGCCCAAGGGCACCCACAAAAATGACCTAGAATTCAGCACCGTTGGGTGGCTCAGCTCCGGGACACAGCCTTATTTTTGCTCTTGCTTCCAACTTTCTCTGTAGAGACTTGGCAGAGGTCACAGCCAGCAATGCCCCTTCTCAAAACACAAAACAAAGCAGAAGAATGGCAGAGAGGACACAGGGAGGGATGGAACCTCTCCCTGGCTGGCCGGGGCTGCCACAACAGCAGAAGCAGCAACTTTAAAAATCTCTTTCCTCTGTCTAATGTGGAGAAAACTGCAGTCCGGAGGAAGCGCTAGAACATGAAAACCAAGATACCTTCGCAAAGAAGTAATAGAGAAAATGTGTTAGAAAACACATGGAAATCCCGCCGTGTGATCACACGCCCGGCTCTGCAGATAAGGCGGCTTTGAGAAGCGCTCGGTTCCGTGTCCTCACTTATTATGACACAGACAGCCCCAGTCAGAAGGCAAAGCCCAAGTGACCCTCACTTCTCTGGGGTTAAGCTTCAATGATTTGATGTTGCTTCTACTCAGGCAGGTTATGAAACTCCCATAGCTGGGGCACAGGACTGGCCAACGATCTTGTGGAAAGAAAAACCCAGGCTTGCCAGGAGAGGTGGCTCCTTCTTAACAGTGACGAACTAACCTCCAGAACCTCAGTGTGGGGGATGTTGAAGAGGGAATGGGAAATGAGAACGTAGGAGGAAAGAAAAAGGCCGAGGGGTTAAAGGTGAGAGAGAGAGAGCATCGGGTCTGTGTGTGCTCGTGCCCGTGCATGTGTGTGAGATGTGCACCTGTGCACGTGTGTGCATGCATAATTTTGTCTGTGCATGTGTCTCTTTTTGCATATGCAATGCAGGTGGGTGTGCACAGTGTGTGTGCTGGTGTGTTTGATAGATGTGATCCGTCCCCGTGCCCAAACGAGTAAAATGATTCACCAGGAAGACAGCACCAGCCAAATTAAAAAGGAAGCCGCAACTAGAGTGCTCTCAGCCAGCGCTGGCACGGAAGTCCGAGGGGAGTACTACGGGAGGGGAGTTAAAAAGTAGCTTCCTGATTTCTGGGCTGTTGATTTGGCACCTCTCCCCAGTGTTAGATTTTAGAAAAAGGGAAAACAGAATTTTCAGGAGGGGCTAGGAGACATGGCAGGGGCTCAGGAAATTTAGTACGTTTTAATAAACATAGATCAGGAACTGGCATGCTCGCTGAAAAATACAAACACCGCCGTATACGTTCCATAATGCCATTAAATACATTGATGTATGTGTGCGCGTGTGTGTGCACACTCTCCACACACACACGGACACACTTTTATGTACGCATGCATGTACATAGAACAGCACAAACCGCGAGCCCACACAGCAGGAAGATACTCATGTCCAGACTCTGTCTCAGGCTCACTGTGTACAATTAGATGCTTTCAGCAAGAAGACACTAAAATTTAGACCTAGAATGATTTTTATCACTTAATAAGGAAAACATGTACACAACTAGCACATAGGGATATTTACTGGAAGAAATATTCTGTCATTTTAGAGCAAGTAAATTGTTTTGTTCACTGAAGCCCTACTGGGGTAGAATACTGAGAAGTTCTGTTCATGGCCAGACTCCTGTATCATTTCAGATCCCTCAAGTCTCCCTGGTTACAGACATTTCTTTCCTTTTGATGTTTCAACCTCTGTTGACTGAAGCTAGGCTTGAATTTCTGAATAAGGCCATTGAACAAAGACATTGGAAAATCAGTCCCTAAATCAGGAGAGTGGTGTGGAGCAGGGGTCTCGGATAGTTCCTCCCTGCAAAGCGGAAAAACAAAGTAAAACTTTTAACAGAGGAGATGGTGACATGAATTGAATGCTGTCACATTGCCAAGATGGACAGCCACACGGTAGATAAAGAGAAGTCTAATTCTAGGAAGAAAACTTACTGTTTTGTCTTAATTATAAGATCTGGTTTGTTTCCTTCCCAAGTTCGTGTTCGTATTTCTGAACTTGGGATTAAAGTTGCGTTTGTGCTTTTAATTTGCCCACAAATCCCCTTATTAACAAAAACTCCTACGATTGATGATATCTTAAAACTTGTTAATGTAATATATAGTAAAAGACCTAGTTTTTGAGATATTAATGACTTTTTCCTTTCTTTACTTGTTAAACTTGTTTTTTTTTTTTTTTTAATCCAGTAATTCACTAGCTAAGGCTTAGGAATGGAAGCAAAGCATCATTTGGGGGCTAATTAAGATCTAGTTGATTGGAGCTTAACCTACTTCATCCCGTCCCGGGGTAAAGATGAGGAAAGTTTCAGTCTTTCTCATAGCTAATTTTAGGGTGATGAACGCTCTGCTAACAAAGGGAACACCACTTTTTAGAGATATGAAGAAGATTAAAAACAACTTTAAATGAATTTTTGCCATGAATAAGTTTTAGACAATGTATTAAAAGTAATGTTCACAGAATTGATAGATCGAGGCTCTGTTGGTAGCAAGAAAGGAAAACCTCTATTCCGAAGTAAGAGCAAAATGGGAAGAAGGGGAAGGATAGAGAGAAGTGTGGAGAGGAATCAGCCAAGTTGAGAGAGGTCAACCGCCATGACCTTGACTTTCAAAGTCGTGATGCAAAGAGCATTCGGTTGGTGAAGGTCTGAGGGGGTGGGTGTAGAGTAAAGCAAGGGGGAGGCTGGTCGGAAAAGAGGAAAAGAGAAGGTTGAGAGGAAGCACTTGGACCCCGCTGAAGTCTGCAGGTATCAGGAGTGGCTGCCAGGGACAGAGCATGGGGGAAGTAGTTGGGTTTGGGGTGAGGGCTATGCCTGGCAAGGTGGGTATAGTCAAAGGTCAGGGGACAAAGAGACTGAAGTCACCTCAAAGCAGACTGGCAGAAATATTGGCAAAAAAGCTCAGACCAAAAGGGATGGAGGGATTGATTAGTTAGCTTCAGAAAACCAAAGGGCCCATGGAGAGCAAGGTTGCCACAGGACTGGATTTCAGGTGAGGCGCCAGGATGAACGTCTGGATAAAGCTTCCTTTCCGGTATTTACTCCCTGACACCGCGCTTAAAAGACGAGAGTTATCCTTGGGGCGTTCTTCTCCCGTATTGCCTGAGGCCAGTCACTGAGCCTAGCTCATTTTCATTCCTCAGTAGTTCTGGTCCATATTCCCTCTTTTCATATCTATTACTATTGGACTGGCGGGTCATCACCAAAGTGTGTTGTCGGATTGGAATGTGAACACTGCAGTGATGCCTTCGTCACTTATTGGCTACGAGACCTATGGCCGGGTAGCTCATCTCTGGTCCCAGTTTTCTCATCAATACTAGTATCTGGCATCATAGGCCTTGAGGAACTCAATAAGCTGGTCCATGTGAAATCCCCAGCACAGCACATGATGACTTGTAAGACATGCTTACAATGGCTTGTGGAATTCATGAATAACTGGGAGCCATATTGCTATGACTTCTGTTTTGGTTTAGATGTTCACAGTCGTTTCCTGAGATTACTACAGTCACTACTTAACTAGTTTCCCTGTATCTCAGTTGGTCTTCATCTTATCCCTTTTTACTCATTTCTACTGCAGTGATGTATAGAAAATACAAGTTCGACCATGTCATTCTGTTGCTTAAAACCGCTCAATGGTTTCCCAATTCCCTTCGGTTCATGTCTGGTTTATTTACCTGGCCAACAAGACTCTTTAAAATCTGTCCTTTGCCCTCTCTCTCCTTACCCTTTTCCATCCTTCTTTCCTAATTTATGCCCTAGCGAGTCTGGGCTGTTCATTTTCAGAAGACACCGTACCAGTTCTGCCTGCCAGGTCTCTGTCCCTGCTGCCCCTCTGCTCTGAGTGGCCTGCTCACCTGTCCGTCCTCAGGCTGCTTCCTTTTCTGCCTGTCACAGCTGCCTCAGCCACTTGCTCTCCTGTCATTCTCCTTTCCCAGGCTAATCAAGTGCTTCCGGAGCTCCTATGGCCATTAGACACAAGAGTGTGACTTTTATTTATGTGTCCCTTTTTCTCCCAAGATTGAAGTCACCTGAAAACAAGGGTTGCTTCAGTCCCTGGCATAGTGCATGGCCAACAGAATGCACTGTCTCAATCTATGTACGTGTGTGCATGAGCACTAGAGAGTCAAGGGGAGTACTTGGAAGGTGACCAGAGTGATATCAGCAATGAGGTATGTAGCACTTTTTCTACGGTGAGTTCACAAACTTAACTGATCACGCACACACACTCTCACCCATGTGCCCACCTGCACACATGCACCCTACATGTAATTGAACAGAATGCCACAGAAAATTTTACCAACATGATTATTCCCATAAAGTGATTATTATCCCATAAATTGCTGGTTCAAAACAAGTTAAATTATCAAGTTTTTCTCACTTCTTTCTCTTTCTTTTTTAACCTACTTCTTTATGTCCCTCTACCATCCAGCTCCATCACTGGTAGATCTTTCGGGGGTTGTGATGATTCAGAATGATTCCCCTTCACTTACCCACTAGTTTGGGACCCTGACAGTCTCATTTCTACTCCACTCCTTTGCTCTCTTTTCTAAAATTTATTAAACCAGAGACAGATGCTTGACTAAGCTAGACCCAAAGGAGTCAATCTCTCTCTCTCTCTCTCTCATGATTGTTTTTACTTTCTCTTTCATCTTTTGAAGTATTTCTAAAAGTCAACTTGTTAAGCAGAGGATGTGTAAAACCCTGGGGGATTGACAGCCATGTTCTGCCACGTGGCCCATGGATCAAGGAAAGGGGGTCTAAAGAATGAGACGGTTAAGGGAGATTTGCAGAGATAAAGATGTCCTGAGACAGAGAGACGAGAGAGTGAGCTAAACATCAGCCTTCCACTTGCTCTTGCTCCTCTGTGACAAGAACAAGCACCAGTTGGACTAGTTGTGGGCAGCTACCATATCTTCTCCTCCCCCTCTAGTTTTACTGTGGCAAGTGTTGTGGACATTGGAGTTAAGTATATATTTGTACTCTACAATGACTACCCAGCTGTCAGGGCAGAGACAACACGTTTAGAATCGAAAATGGCCTGGAGGCACTGGAGGGATTACATGAAATGAAATTCAAATAAGATAGATACAGAAATTACACTTAGGAAAGGAAAAATAAATTCTATAAAAACTAAACAGAAAAGTGCTGGTGAGAAAATTACTGCAGAAGATGAAATAACCTGGGACAAGAGGAGACCACATCGTGAACTCGGGTTAGAAAAGACAGGATTACAAAGCAGGAACTGACCCTCCAGGATGCATGTGACTTGGGGGTGGGGTGGGGTGTCCCCTTTCTGCCCATCCATGAGATTCTTTCCATGGATTCAGATGTTGCCATTGTCACGATTAGGTAGGACTGTTCTGGAAAGACAGAGTGAGTGGTAAATCTGATTTATGCAGGGGAGTGGGAAATACTACACTTGCTCATTTAGAAAAAGAGCAAGAATCTTTGGGGAAGCTTCCTAGCAGACACGGCAACAATATAGGATCTGTAGGGAAAGGAAAACCATGGTTTTGCTTTCTTATATTGATAAACCACACTTCTTTTGTACTTTAGTTTTTATGAAAAGCTTTAACATAACCTAGTTTTTTAGTCAATGAAGACAAGCAACCCCAATTCTGTGGCACTGCGTAGTAAAAAGCATATTACTTGTTCATTGTATGACAGTTCAGGCTGGAAGGCAAAAGGGGGAAGGGCTGCGGGGAGGCCTCAGATCTGGTCATTCAGGGACTCAGACCCCTTGTGGCTGAGCTCTTTTCTGGGCCTTCCCTCAGGCCTTCTCCATCCCTTCTGCCAATGCATAGAAAAGAGCACTGAGCCTTGCATGTGGAAGGATTTGTCTTCCATGTCTGGAAGTGATGAATGCCATTTTCACGGATGCATTCCATGGTTGGAACTTGGGAATATGGCTACACCTAACTTCAAGAGGTTGAAAACTGTAGTCTACCTGTCTTGTCTGCCCAAGAGAAAAGGGGGAATGATTTTGTGAACAACTAGACAGTATCTTCCATTTACATGGTGCAATTTCACCCTGATATTGACTCTTCCCATATTACAAGTGACATTATTTTGATATTACGGTGTATATATATGTAATAAGTTTTTATATATAATATAATCCACCATCTATCTTCATCACTTTCTTACCTATGGCAGAAAGCACTCTTCACTTGTGATAATACTTTTTTTTTTTTTTTTTTTTTATTGAGCCCAAGTGACATACATCATGACCTTCTCAAATCCCCATCTTAGGCAGCCACTACCAATCAATCAGAATCAGAATTTGAGATAATATCTATTTGTCTATCAAACACCAGATTGTATCTCTGTGACAAGAAATTGAAATACATCAAGACAGGAAGGACGTCCTGATCACTCACACTCACTGCAGAAACAAATGGTTGGAAAATGCTGAGCACCACTCCATTCTTTTTCTCTCTGGTGAACTGTACCTAACTTTTTGACTTTTTCCTTGTTGCTGGACGCCATTTTGCTAAGTGATAGGGAGTCTCCACTATCCAGATCAGAACTATAAAGACCCTTATTAAAGCTAGGGCAGCATGGGGTTCCCTGAAGTGTTAGTACAGGTCTCTGATGCTCAGATACATGATATACGTTCAGCCTATTTTGGAATCTGACGCCAAAGCCGAATGGAACACGGTAGTTTAACAGCCCAGGATTCTAGGTAGCATTCTGGGCATGAGCCCCAGGATTTTGAGAAGCATATAATTCCTGCTGTTATTGGTGCATTTTAAAAACCATTTTACTGAGGTAAGACTAACATACAAAAAACTGCACATATGTAATATATAAACTTGATGAGTTTGGAGGTATGTCTGTACCCACAAAACCATGACTACAATCATCACCGTAAATATAATTGGCACTAACTTCTTGGCTAAGACCCCAAAAACATAGTCAACAAAAGCAAAAATAAATAAGTCAGATAACGTCAAACCAAAAAACTTCTGTGTGACAAACGAAATAATGAGCAAGGTGAAAAAGCAACCTACCAAATAGAGGAAACTATTCATAAAGCATTTATCTGACAAAGGGTTAATAGCCAAAATATATTTCAACACCTGCAACTCAACAGCAAAAATAACGAACAGACCCTAACAATCAGAGAAAAGGAACTAAATCAATGTTTCTCCAAAGAACACGGGTAAGTGGGAAATAGGTACATGAAGAGGTGCTCAATATCGCTAATTGTCACACAAATACAAATAAAAACCACAGTGAGATACCACCTCACACTTAGTAGGATGGTTGTTACCAAAAACCAAAAGATAAGTTTTGAGGAGGGTGTGGAAAAAAGGGAACTCTTATACACTGTTGGTGGGAAGGTAAATTGATGCAGCCATTATGAAAAACAGTACAGAGCTTCCTCAAAAAAAAAAAAATTAAAAATAGAACTACCTACCATATCATCTAGCAATCCCAGCTCTGGGGAAAAAAACAAAGGAATTAAAATTTGGCCCTTGCCCAGATATTGGTGCTCCCATGTTCACTGTAGCATTATTCACATTGGAAACAACCCAAACCAATGTCCATCACAAATGAGTGGATAAAGCCAACGGGGTACTGTATGTGCATACAGTGAAACATTATGCAGCCTTCCGAAAGGATGGAAATCCTGCCGTTTGTGCCAGCATGGAAGCACACGGAGGGTGACATCATGCTAAGTGGAATAAAGTCAGGTGTGGAGGGACAAATGACACACAACTCCACTTATATGATGATATAAATGTGTAACAGTCAAACTCACAGAAGCAGAGAGTAGAATGGCCAATGCCACAGGCTGGGGGCAGGGGAAATGAAGGATTGGTCAAAGGGTACAAAGGATCAGTGATAAAACTTGGAATATTTTTAATATCCCCTCTCTGCATTATAAACCTAAGTTCTTGCTGGGTACAGGGGAGAGGAAGCACGGGAGGACTACCCTGAACAGGAGGTTAGTCCAATTCAGAGTCTAGATAACCCTCACCTCACCTTTCCATGGCAACCAATAAATAAAAAGGTATAGCGTTCATCCTCTTTTAGCTTTACATTCAGAAACAAATAAGAGGGCTAGACAGCTAGTAAGGTGGATGCCATGAGTAGAGGTAAGTAAGGTAATCAGAAATCAAGAACTTATTCTGCAGTTCAATCCAGAATAACCCAGGGGTGTGGGTGGGGGAGGGGGTACACTGGCACACTAAGATTTCTATCAATTATTCCAAATTTTTGAGAATTATACTTATAAGAAATCAAGCTCTTAAGAGTCTTTTTCATTTAAATATTTGTCTATCCATCAACGGGTTTTATATCGATACTTTACTGATCACCTAGTTTGAGCTCAGCAGAGTTCTATACATGCCATAGGGTCATGACAGCCATATTTGTTTCCATGAGTCTGGGGACAGATTTTCCCTTTAAACATCTACCCAAGTCATCTATTGCTTTTCACATTCCAGTGCACATGACGCCCAAGGGTAGTCAGAGCATAACAAGAGCTCCATCTTCCTTAGGTGTTTCTTTAAACTCAAAGCAACACTCGCTTTCTCAACAGTGACTTTCACCAACTTAAAGCTATTCAGGCTCCACTGCTTATAACGTAGGCCACAGAAGTGACTTGAAATAAAGAATCAGTGCACTCCAGCCCCGTCTACCATCATTACATACATTCCACCAGACCCAACCCAGGCTCTCTGCTTACACCCAGGGTGTCATTCTTTGGCATTGTAGAGAAGAGCCTAGACGATATCATATTTCTTTTAATACCAAAAATTATAGCCTGGAGATTATGCACACCAATTTTAAGTACTGAAGTAAAAATGACTAAGTCTTTCAACTTTAACAACACAGGCTGAAGAAGAAGCAAAACACTTAACCACATAAGGTTACATAAGGTTACTGACGTTCAAAGTCACTCTGTGTAGTTCTCATTCAGAGCCTCTCTTTTCCTTGATTTTTGTTTGGCCTGCTTCCCCCTCTTCCTTCTTATCATTGTTGTTTCTATGGTCAACCACATAATACTGGTATTTAACTCTTCTGTTTGAATATATTTTTATCCTTCTCTTTATGGTGGTGGTAGAACATTACTTTGTCAGAGGCATTTAATTTTTCTTACAAGGAGTAACTTCACCTAACATACTAATTTTTGCCTTATGGGTTTTGTGTTGAATGAATTAGTAGGGATGGTTCCTATTGAGTAAGATATGCTTAGGGTATAACTCTCAGAAAAATAACACTGTTGAAGTTAAAACAAAAGTATAGGCTAAGATTGCACTCAGAGGAATGATCTATGTAAAAATCATCTGTCCAGGCAGGGACTCAGAGAGTGCAAAGAGACAGATCTGATGGCCCCATGAAGGTAAGTGGAGTGTGCTCCCTCCAGCTAGCTTCCAGCACCCCATTCCATGGCAAGACTCAAATGGGGGAGGAGAAGCTTCAAGCAACCCAATTCAAGACAAGATTGCTCCATAGCCAATTTCTACCACACAATTCTCTGAGGGAACCAAGTTCAGAATTGCCTGGAAAGAATTTTTGCAACCTCAAACAATTCCTTCTCTTGTGCTGCCAAAGAGTCTATTCTTCCTTGCTTCTTCTCTGCCCTCCACCTTTGCTTCAGGCTAAGAGAAAGGGCTGGAAAGAGAAGATAAACGACAATAACAAAAACCAAAACACAAACTTTTGAGAGAGAGATACATCCTCATTTCTCTTTGTTGTCCCTTGTAAGCATAGGAGAAAATTATTTGTTATCCCACACAAAAGACCTAAGTTGTTGGCATAACTTTTCTGAAATAAATGCACCCATGTAAATTTCTTGAGGACGAGTACCAATTTAATGTACCACTTGCTGGTTTCTACTGCACATTTTTGAAACAAAAGCTGCCTTTTAAAAAATGATATAAAGTAATCCTATGATGACTGTTCCTTGTTGAACAAGGAAAAAAATCATACCAAATGTATTGGTTGTTTAAATCAGGATCTAATGTGGCCTTTTAATAATGACACTTATTATAGGTGCCATTTGGCATGTATTATACTTGGTTTTGGATTGGAACTTTCTGGACTCCAGGTAGCCAAGACAATTGAGGTGTATGGCAAGACACTCAGAGAAGGAGTCTGAAGGGTCTGGATGAATGTGGGGATATGTGCTCAAGCTTGGGCATGGTGAAAGAAAGAAGCCCTGAAGAAAACAGAACCAGAAGAGGCAGAGAGAGTGAGAGACTTTTGAAGAACATTAGAAACAGCAGTTCTTGGAAAAACATTTACTGTTTAAAGGATTCCCCTTGTGGAAAAACCAACCCCTCCTTCATTAAGACAAAGTGAAATTCAAAGAGTGACGTGACTCCATAGAGACTCAAGACCTAAACCAGAGTATCGATGTATACAGCATCTGCTGGCGAGGCGGAGATGGACTCAGCCACACAAGCGAGGACACGGAAGCTGCGGAAGGCAGAGGTGATAGGAGAATCCAAGCTATTCTATCCTTCATTACCTTGTGTATGGGATTTGGTCACCCATGCATGGAAGTTTTGATGTTATAATATTTCGTTGTGTAACTGAATGAATGGGTGGGCCCAGTTAATAGGATTTTCTCATTAAATCCTTAAATCAGCATGTCATCACTTATTATATGTGACTTAAACCTGTCTTTGGTATTTCAAGGGATTCCTCTTCTTCTGTGTAAAAAGATGTCAATAATGCTTTTCCAGATCGCTTCAAAGGCAGGAAACACACTTTTTAGTTTTTTGGAACTGTTGCCATCTTCAAAATGGTGTGAAAATTGTTTGAACTGGATAAGCCTGATGGGTTGATTAAAGAAGGATATACCTCCACTTGCCAAAACAAATATTCTCTAGAAGGGACTGACAGAACATGATGTTTAAAAAAAAAACAACTATTTACTTTTGGTGTAATTCACATTTATGACAGCATATACATGAAGACCTGTAAGGAAAGGGCCTCTGAAAAGTTGGGAACTATCTTTAAAATAACTGACTATTTTTATACTGATGCAGGCACAGCCTTTCCCAGAGCAGAGTACAAGAGTCATGGTAACAGCTACACTCTGGAGTCCCACTAACTAGGAATCAGGAACTTTGCCAAATGGTTTATGCAAGTATCAATGTAATGAACCCTTGGAACAATCTGTGAGGTAGAGACATTGTCCTTCCTATTTTGCAAAGCAAAGCAGAGCACCAGGGCTCACGTGACTTGTCCAAGATCTCACAGGCACTTAGTAGGGACCAAAGCCAAGGGCCTCAAACATCACATGTCAGGAATCTATGATTTTGCCCCCCTCTTTCACTGGGACATTAAGAAGATGCACAGAGTGAGAATGAGTAATTGCTATGGCAGTTTAACTTCATGCACAGTGATTTGAGACTGGTATTTTAAAAAAATCAGGATAATAATGCCAATCATGTATGGCTCGACCTTTCAAACCAGGTCAGAGTCTTCATCTTCAGACAGGTTTCGCCAAGTCACAAAGGTGCCTCGTTGAAACATGAATTTGCAACTCCTGCAAAAACCCTGTACCCTGCGAGAGTTGGGGGAAGATGTAAATGATTGGAGGGGGAAACACTTTGTAGCTGAAATACAAAGATTACATTTTCCATAGACCTGACAGATTTCGTGTGTATTTCTCTAGCAGCTGCTGTTTAGAAAGTGCTACTGGTCACACAGATAAAATGTGGCAGTTGCATCATATTAACATAAATATTTTTACCTGATTTTTAAGTCCTGCTGTTCTTTTGAAACTAAAATTAATTCACGTATTATTTTCCCTGGAGTTCCCCATAAACTTGCTAATAATTTTTTCCTAGGTTTTCTTTTCTTTTTCTTTTTTTTTTAAGGTAGAGAACAACCGTGTGTACTGGGGCTGAACCAAGTATTATTTCTGAACAGCAGTTTTATTTTCCCCCTGCATGCTAGACTAAGAGAAGGATATAGTCTGAATAGAGAATCAGTGCCTTCCAACGGAATCCATTTACCCCTTCCAGATGGACTGAATCCTGATATTCAGTCAAATACTAATGGTACCAAATCATACAGGGCAGGCTTTAAGACTCCTGTGAAGACTGATTTCTTATAACCCGGGCAAACTTGCTCATGCCAATTCAATCAGCCTGCTTCTCTGCCCTGAGAGAGGGTGCGTCCAGGGGTATTGATGTATCAAGCAGCAAGGAGCAAGAACTCTGGGTTCAAATCCCAACTCAGCCCCTTCCTGGTTCTGTGAAGCCTGGACTAACCACTAAACCTCAATATTCCCCCAAACAAGTAGGACGATAACAACCTTACAGGTAGGGCCACTGCAGTGCCCCACACCCAAGGCCAACATGCATGTTACAGTTTATATGAACTGTGCCCTTTGGAGTTGTGCAGTGCACAACCTGAACACCCAGGCCCTTCCCAAGGGTTATGCAGAGCCAAGGGATTATGTTTGTAAGACACTTGGCCCAGCCCCTAGCACTTGGAGAATTGGCATCCAGAGAATGCCAGTTCTTAATTATTTTTATCTTAACAGATGACGTGTATGATATCTATCTTCACGTTTTCATTTTTAAACAACTTTTAAGAAAGTACCTTATTCCCCACCTCAGCTGATTCCTCTTGTCAGGTGAGCAACAGGACTTTGTAAATTTTCTGAGTCAAGTACTTCTCAGTTTTGTTTGATCTTTCAAAGAAATCAAGTGTCTTTGCAAATTTCATTCTGCTTTTATGATGTAGCATGTCCATGAAGAAGTCTGAAGGACTCAAGATGTCCTCAAAGGTGTTCTGTAAAATTTTCCCTAAACCCAAATATATGATTACATTTACAGAAGCAAGTTCAGAGCCAGACTGATTGGATCAAATTCTAGCTCTGTGATTTCCAGCTCTGTAATTTTCTCCAAGTTAATCTTTCAAGCTTCAGTTTCCTCATTTGCATATTGGGGATACTAATAATTTTTACTACCTAGCCTTGTTGGGGCATGTGGGGACTGGACCACATAGGAAATTGTTCCTCAGAAGCCTGGCTAGTAGTTGTTGACATTGAATAAATCACTGTTACAATTATCGCTAGTTACTCGTCTGTATCTCGCAACCCCTGGCAGAGGTACGCTAGATTCAGAAGTCACTGCAAGCCATGCCATAAGAATGTCGCCCCATAAACACAGCAGGGCTTAGAATTCTTAGAAAGATGATCAGTGGTGCATTGTTCTAGTTCTTTCTGTGCTACCGCCGAGCCCTGCTCAGCGCACGTACTCCACACCCTTAGCTGCTTCATCTGTAAAGTAAGGTGATGAGACTTGGGAATGTGGAAAGGGGTCTTTTCAGGCACACAATTCTCTGATTGAAAAATAAGATAACGTAAGCAGAATTTTTGTTTGGATTTTTCTTTTACTGTCTACTCATCCTTTTGATTTCAGAGGTTAAGCCCACGGCCCTCCCCGCCTGATATTCACAGCACACTTTGCTGATGGATCAAATTATTCTTTTTATCAAGCTCAGACAAGATCTCAGAATACTGCCTAAAACACAGTATTGCAGTGTGTTGAGCCACGATCACTCCTGGACATAACATATTCTCCATCTCTGCTTTGAAACCTCTTACGTACTTAGGACTATTTTCTGTTATAATCATACATATGCCTTCTCATGAAACGCACACCCAAAAATGTGGCCTTCACGTGGCGTTTCCATTTTCTCTGGAGCTCTATAGCTACCTACAGAATCAATTTTCAGTTTCAGGGAATTCATGCTTTAAAAAGATCTTTATTAGTTCCTCTCTGAATATTTATGGAAGCTCTTTTCTGTTCATTTTCAAACAAGAGAGGCGACAGCCAAGTCAACAGGCAACTGTAGTGTGGCGGGCCAAGGGCAGTGGCCTTGAATCATGGGCTGAGTGGGTGCGTTGGAAAGACATCAAGACAGTCCTGGGAATCAAGGAGTGGTTTCCAGGAGACAATTATGGTGAGAATGTTCTAGCACAGGGAACAGTGTGGCCAAAGCCTGCTGGAGAGAGAGATGCCATGCTCTGAGGCACTGGGGATGCCAAGTGGCTCGGAATAGAAGGCACAGTCACTGCTGGGCTGGGCTTACGGGAAACAGGGAGATGTGCTTGAAAATGAACGAGAGAAAAATGAGAAGGTGATCAAAGTCATCATCTTATAGAAAGAAATATAATGCTTCGACCTGAGAGGTAATTCCAAAGGTAAAAACAAGGAGAGAGGTGCGGAGAAGAGGACTTTTAAAAGTAGCTCAAGTTGCCACACTTGGATGCTGCCTATTAAGGTTAATCTGACCTAGATACAAGATCAGCTCTGACAATAAGAAAAGGGAAGGAGGAGAAATTTATCTGTATGGTGTTTGGAGATAGGTTTACTTTCTTGTCAAGAATAAAGGCAAAAAAGAGAAAAGAATAAAAGCAAAACCAAAGCAGTTGCCTAAACCCTAAGATAACAGAAACTTAGGTACTTTAGAGCGGTAAGTTGTTTGGCTCTTAGGTTAGACCTTCCATGTTAAGTAAGCTGAGTATAGCAGCTAGGGCTGGTACATAGGATCATGAAAGGAAAATTTGACTTAAAATTGATTTTTTTCGATCAAAATATATTTATTTAAATGTTACAATCTCCCAGGCACTGTGATAAGTGCTGGAAAAAAAACAGTGAGTTAGCCTGACTTCAAGGATGTTATAGAGTAGTGACAGACATTAAAATAATAAACGTGTGATGTATATGAGGTAGGACAATTAAGTTCAGGAACTCACCCTGGACAAAGTGCAACAGGCCTCGTTGCTGAATATGAGCACAGTTGCCCTCGAAGTCCTCCCCCGGAGAAGCCCTGCACTGATGCCGGCACACAGCCACCCTTCCAAGCACTTGTTCCAGGATGAGTTTGCAAATTTTTATTTTTTTAATTTTTTTGAGACAGAGCCTCAAGCTATCCCGCTGGGTAGAGTGCCATGGCATCACAGCTCATAGCAACCTCCAACTCCTGGGCTCAAGTGAGTCTCCTGCCTCTGCCTCCCAAGTAGCTGGGACCACAGGCGCCTGCCACAATGCCTGGCTATCTTTTTTGGTTGCAGCCATCATTGTTGTTTGGCGGGCCCAGGCTGGATCCAAACCCACCACCTTAGGTGTATGTGGCTGGTGCCTTAGCCACTTGAGTCATAGGCGCCGAGCTGAGTTCGCAAATTTAATGGTCAGACCTCATAGGATGACAGCTCTGATGGGCATTCCAGAAAAAGAGTTCCAAAACTGCTTTCAAGGGTGAACCAGGCCCTGGCAGCAGTTCCTAGCTTCCTGAGAGGAGCACTTAGAAGGTGACCACACTGATACTCTTCAACAGGGAGGCATGTTGCCCTTTTTTGAGGATGAGTATGTAAACTTAATTGTCTGATCTTGTAAATGATCAATAGAAAGAAAGATTCAAATCAAAGGAACCATTTTTAAAGTAGGAGCCAAGGAGGGCTCCTCTACAAAAGTGTAATTCAAGCTGAGCTCAAAATAACGGAGGGATCCATAGGAGGACAGTCTTCAGGAGGGACGGTGTTCTCAGAGGCCAATGTAGGCCCCCAGGAGATAGCTGGCAATGCTGGAGGCATTTCTGTTGTCACAGCAGGGGCGATGGGGGTGCTACTGGCATCCAGGTGAGCAGAGGCCAGGGGTGCTGCTAAACAGCCTACCATGCACAAGTCAGCATCCCAGAAATGAGGATTATCTGTCCCAATGTCACCAGTGCTAAGGTCGAGAGAGCCTGAAGTGGAGGGAACAGAGGCTCTACCTCAGGGCCCAGGCAGGCAAGAACCACGTGAGTGGGAAAAATCGGGGGAAAGAACGGAGCAAGAGCCCAGGGCCCAGAGGGCAGGGACAAGCCATGTGGGTCTGGCTTCCTGCCGGTCTTTTAGTTGGTTGTTTTCCCAAGGATGACAATGCTCCTTCCTGAGGTCTTTAAGGAGGACGGTCACAGGTTGATTTACTTTCTAGGAAGATCATACTGGCTGCTGGTGAGAATGAAAGGTGGGGGAGGCGGGAGTGAGGGAAGAGCCCTGGGAGGCAGCAAGCAGAGAGGACATGAAACCACCAGGGTGGTGGCGACACAGCGTGTGTAGGATATAGTGAGGCCCTGGCGCTAATGCAGACACGGGTAATCAGGGAGACCAACTGGTCATTTCGGCTTAGTCCACTCTCTTTCGAAAGCATACCTCCTAATCCTCTCACCATCTGTTTTCCTATTTCTGGTTTAAACATTTACTGAATGCTCTCATACCAAAAGGGGAGCTCACCATTTTGGATAACAATGAATCGGGCTGCTCCTGATTATACAGTAAACATAGGTCAAGTGGTGAGATAAAAGATGTAGCAGGCATACATATACCCCACTTCCTTAATCCGCTCGTGGAATACTACTGAGCTGTTAGGATGACTTAGTGCCTTCTGCAATGGTATGAATGGAACTGGAGACCATTATTCTCAGTGAACTATCTAAAGATTGGAAAAATAAACACCACGTGTACTCACCGTTAAGTTGGAACTAACCAGTGAGCACACACAGAGGGAAGTAAACTCAGTGGAGATCAAACACGGGGGAAGAGGTTGGCAGGAATGGATGAAAACCTACCTAATGGATGCAGGGAACAGGATGTGGGTGCTGGGCACACTTGTAGCCCTGACTCAAAAGCAATTCATGTAACACAAAACCTGTAATGCAATGGGGGAAAAGAGGCCTGAGAGGGAGATATGTGAGATCCATAGACTGTTAAGGGAGGCACGAGACTGCTATCACTCTGTGTATTTCAGAGTCACCTCCAGTTTTCACTTGGCTTTGGCTTTCCTACCTCTACTGGGTCTGATTCAAGAAGTGGTGGTGGGTTTGCATGTTTCCTCAGGGGTTCTTAAATTTTTTTTTTTTTAATCTCATGAGTTATGGTAAAACATAATAAGCTTCCCTCCCCCCAGAACTATAAGTGTTTCTCCCCAAAAGAAAATACTCGTAGGTAATGAAATCCAGAGAATAATTCCCCTCCTAAGTACCAACCCTTCAAATACCCATCTCATGATTTTTGCCATATTCTTGAATCACCTGGACACTTCTTAATATATATTTTTTTTTTGGCTGGGGCTGGGTTTGAACCCGCTACCTCCAGCATATGGGGCCGGTGTCCTACTCCTTTGAGCCACAGGCGCCACCCCTTAATATTTCCTGTTTGTAATTCAACTCTTCAAAAAAACCAACACTATTCATGGTAAACATGTTTAGCCATAAATAGAAGGTAATTTTCAAAATAAAATCTAAGGACTTCAGCCCACTGTGGTTAAATTCTAGCTAACTGCTTGTGTCTGCGACAGATATAAACCGGAAGGTTTGCAGTCTCTTAAAATGGGAAATTCACAAAACTGAGAGCGACATTATAAATTCTAGTACTAATCTAAGGCTTCTTCTAAGTCAGGAGCCTACAAACTGGCCCAACAATTGTTTTTGTAGAAATGAGAGTTAAGAATGATTTTTACATTTTTAAATGGCTGAAAAACATCAAAAGAATAATATTTCACACGTAAAAATTATACAAAACTTAAATTCCACTGTTCATAAAAAAGGTGTTGGGTTTTTTTTTGTTTGTTTGTTTTCGAGTCATACCCACCACTTACGTTTAACCTACAGCTGCCTTGGTGCTAAAATGGCTGAGCTGAGTAGTAGCAGCAGAGACCTCAGGGCCTGCAAAAGCCTGAGATGCTTCGTATCTGGCTCCTTGCAGATAAAGTGTGCCCACACCTCTTTTCATGATCCAACTAATTTCATGTCACCACAGGTACTGCCTCTATGGTGTCTGTAGCTTCCATACTCTGGAAAATTCTGCTCTGTGAATGAGCATAGCTGAAAACTGGGGTTCCAAATCCCGCAAAGCTTCAGAGGAGTATTTATCCTTTTGGGAAATGACAATATCAGAAGCAAGGGGAGATGGATATTGTACGATAATATACAAGATACATCCAAGTCTCTTACGTTTAACGCAACTGGAAAGGCAGCAGAGGTAAATTTGGTGGCTATTTGCTCCAGCTTAGAAGGACCTAAGTGTAAAAGAATGGCCCATTTATCTGCTTGTGATGATAATTTTTTTTTGTAAACCTTAAAATCCCTTCTGATGAGCAACGTGATTACATGGTCCAGTTTCAGGGAGCCTCTGTATAGTTAGTTTCACTTAACGCGCTCACCACGACTAATGAGAACTATTCATGCACACCCAGAGATTAAGAGTTGGGGCCCAATTCTCAAAAGTATGGGAAGGAAAGAAATGATTAGCGAGCTCAGTCTGCACCAGCAAGACTTCTTCCACTAAGCTCATTTAAAAGACAACATACAAAGGGAGCAAAGCGAAGAAATCATGGACTAAATGGGCTTGTCATGAAGGCATCTCCCATGAAAACAAGACTGTTAATTGTTATGTAAAAGCAGTCGAGAGCATAATTTGTAACTAATTTGTCAAAGGCAGGCGCAGAAAATATAACTGAGTCATCTTTAGTGGTGGGGAAAAGGTTGCTCTTCTATTCTAAGTCCTGGTTGAGAATGCTGGCTGTGTAAGAGATACCCGGGGAGCTTTGAAAGGCCTCACTCCCAGGCCACCTCCCAGACCAATTCAACCAGGATCTGAGTTTTGGAGAGATTCTCATGTGATCCCAATAGGAGTCCAAAGCTGAGAACCAGCCCTTTCCTACCTTGTAAGCTGATACCCGTATTACATGGGCTTATGTGGGACAAGAAGTTGAGTTGGGTAAGTACAGAGGAGGTGGAGCGAATAAAGAGGCTAATGATTTTTGTACATCCCTGATAATACTAAAATCTCAGTTCTAGGTTTCTGGTGCCTTTCTAGAAATCTTGAATAAAAGGAATTGTAAAAAGTGCATTTAATCAATTAGTCTGTTGGGCTTCCACAATCTAAGTCAGTTTTAATAATTAACAGGAATGATTGTGCTGGGTTCATAGAGTTCCACCCTTAAGCTAAATCTCTGGGGAACACTTACACCCAGGAAGAAATATTCCCATAAGCAATTACCATTCATATACGGTAGAGTGATGATTGCGCCATTACAACACCTTGGATGTGGTAGGCGATATACTCTGATATGTAAGTCAAACTCAGTGTTAAGCTCTATCTGCATATTGATTTGGCTTCTGGATATGTAATCATTTAAGCTATATTTTTTTCTACCATCAGCCCCAGGTGCTTTCACTCTTACCCATGCTTAATAACCTTTACCATTAACATTATTTTTGGCGTGGGGGAGGGGCATTGATAATTTTATCTCTCCGGGAGACAGTTACCCAGTCCTCCAGTAACAACTCCTTACTTTGTCCATTGAGACCATTTCTTTTCTTTTTTTTAGACAGTCTCACTATGTTGCTCTTGGTAGAGTGCTGTGGTGTCACAGCTCACAGCAATCTCAAACTCGATTCTCTTCCCTCAGCCTCCTGAGTAGCTGGGACTATAGGTGCCCAGCAGAATGTTCAGCTATCTTTTTTGTTTTGTGGCAGTTGTCGTTGTTGGTTAGCTGGCTTGGGCTGGGTTCGAACCCACTAGTCTTGGTGTATGTGGCTGGCGCCGTAACCACTGTGCTACTGGTGAGCCCATTGAGACCATTAGGAAGCAAAGCTCAAGTAGTTTGAATCAAGCTGCAATTGAAACAAGTCCATCATTTTTCTGGAACCCTAATCCATCTTTCAGGAAAATTACATAACTCTGTAACTTATTTGTTAAAATCCTAACTCTTCTTACAGTAAATGACAAATAAAAGTTGAGGGAAGGATCCTTTTTCGTATGCTAAAGTTCCATTATTCTCAATTTCTCCATGCTTACTCAACTAAGTTTACCTGGTGCCTTGCTTGACTTTTGGAAACAAACTTTCCTAGACTTAGGAGACTTGATAGGGCAATTTCTGACAGTGGAATGGTAGGAATCAGTCTTCCCTTCCTAGAGGTTATATTTGCCTTTATTAAGCTCCATATATACAAAATGCCAGCCTCACAAACCCATGCGTTGGGCAATATCACCCATAATTACAAAGGAAAGATCTGAGGCTCTCGCAAAAACAATGTAAACACCCTACGTCACAGTTGAATCAGTGACTGTTCTGTGATTCAGACCCAGGGCTGTCTGTCTCTGCAGCTTGGGCTCTCGATGTCTGCTCCATTCTGCCAATCTGCACCATCTAGCCAAGCAGGCAGCCCTCTGGGGGACCAATGCAAGAATTCACAACGGCCTTGTTCTCAGCATGAGCACATATGCAACACTACTGTCCATCTGCCACAATAATACGGTATACTGATGCCATTCTAGAAGAAAGCCCAAAGGCCATTTGGGCAACCTCAGCAGTTCACCACTTTATTTGTTAATATAATCAATCTATCTTTTTTCTTGGGAAGGAGGCACCTGCCTGGACAGCTGGCTTCTCTACCTTATTGCATATGGCATATGAATAAATACAATTGCTTCTGCAGGAAACACAAACACAAACTAGGTAAGACTTGGAGGTATATATTTTTAAAATCATAGACATGTATTTAATGAATAGCCTGCAATATAGGAAATCTGGTATAGGTGATGCTGACAATGAAGTTCTGTCTTCAGTAATACCATTTGTGGGAGTGATTCCTGCATACAAATCTAGGCTCTGGCTGTGTCCATACCACCTGAGATGTTAATTAAAAATGCAGATTCCTGGCGGCTCCTGTAACTCAGTGGGTAGGGTGCTGGCCACATACACCGAGGCTGGTGGATTTGAACCCAGCCCAGGCCAGCTAAAACAACAATGACAACTGCAACAAACCAAATAGCCGGGCGTTGTGGTGGGTGCCTGTAGTCCCAGCTACTTCCGGGGCTGAGGTAAGAAAATTGCATAAGCCCGAGAGTTTGAGGTTGCTATGAGCTGTGACGTCATGACACTCTACCCAGGGTGACAGCTTGAGACTCTATTTCAAATAATAATAATAATAATAATACATATTCCTAAGCTTCACCCAAGAAAAACCAAATCAAACTATTCAAGGGGTGATGATCTGGAAATTTCCAAAAATGTGTTTCCAAAAATGTCCCAGGTGATAATAGTACACAGCTAGAATTAGGAACTAATTGACTAAGTTGGAGTGAATAGGAATTGCTTTGGGTCAGTTCATTTAACTTTTTAACATATGTTGACATAATCTTATTTGCCTGTACTGTTCTAGACTCAGGACAGATAAGGCCCATCATATGGAGTTTACAATCGAGTAAGGGAGACCAGCAGTAAGCAAGTAGACACAGGCAGAAATAAGATATTTTCAGGTGGTGGCATTCCAGGGTGGTGAAGAGGGCAGGAGAGGAAAGAAGACTGCAGAGCAGTGATGGAGGGAGGGAGATAGAGGGGCAGCGAGGTAGAATGTCCTAATGCTGCTAATAATACGGCTGAGGCTGTAACCACACTGGCAGTTTCAGATTTCAGATCCACAGTAGTTAGGAAAGATAGCTCACTGTATATCACATACCTACCACAATATCTCATGGACAACTGGTGTGGCACCAGCACTAGGATGCCCTCAGCCTCCCTTTCCCCTGTGGGGCTCCCTTACTCATAAATTCCCCAATAGAGAAGTCCCAGTTGTCCCAACCACCAGGAACCACTGCATCTATTCCCTAGTGTTGGGGAGAGTTGAGATTTGAACAAAGTTCTGTTTGATTACAGTGACCATGCTCCTTCAAAAATACCATAAAACAAAATGTAGTAAAGGGCTGTGTTTTCCAGGTGGTTTTTGGGGGGTGAGGGACAAGGTCAATACAACAAGATTGGAAAGATGGGATGTAAAAGAAAACTCCACCTTTGCTCATATACTATTCAATTTAAAGTGATCTTAACTGGGGGAAACACCTGTTGTAGGAAGAGGGAGTCACACAGTGGGACTCGCCTCAGCTCTACCGTGCCAGTCTGGCTTTGCTTCCTGCCCTTGAACCATCTCAGAAGAACAGGAAGGAATCATTCTTATTCATTCTAGGTCTTGTTTTTTCCACTTGTGAGCCGAGATGCACAGAGTTTTTTTGCAGTAGCTGGAGGGATGGTCCTTCCACATTTTGTAATAGGAAGGATGGGAATAGATGAGGCCAAAGACGGGTGAAGGTGGGGAAGAAAGGACACGACCAGTGGGTGAGATGGAATGGATGTTACAAGTCATTTTCCCCAGTGTATGACATGGTATATAGGACATTGGTTGGCCACAAAATACTAGGTTCAAGAAAGTGTCAACCATCATCTGGTTCCAGAACACTCTCACTAGGAATAGTAGTACTTTGTGTCCAATTTGCCATCAAAGTTTCTGGTTATACCAGATAGAAAATCTCAGTTTGTTACTAACATTTCTTTAATACCTTATATTCCTCTCTCTCTCTGTTTGTGTAAATATATATATTCATATAGTCATATGTATATGTGTGTATCAGGATGTCCATAAAGTTTGTGTGCAATATAAAATCATTGTCTACAGGACGCCCTGTATATATTTCATTTATTATTTTAGCTGGTATTTCCTTTTCAACAGTGATAAGCATTTTTATTTTAAATATATTTAAGTTAAGAGGAACTGCTTGAAAGGAAGTATCAAGCACATCACATGTGCTATTATAAACGTGGCAAAAATCATGATAATAGAAAGTGGAAAATAGTCGAAGTTTGGTAAACACTCTGTATCTCAACATCCTTTATTTACAGATGAAAAACACCAAGTCCCACAGAATATAACTGACTAATTCAAAGCCACACGTCTATTCTGTAGCAGAAATGGTAATAACATGCAGCTCTGTCTGTTCAGTACCCTTTTCAGGATGCAAAGAAAGATACCTGTACAAATATGAGAAGTCCTTCCCAAATAAGTAAAGTGAAGCAACTGGTGTAATGGAGAAACTCTCTGGCAAATCTACATGAACTCTGGAAACACAGGGGAAAAAAGCAGGTTTAAACCCCAATCTGGCCATTCTCACTACATGCCAATGAAAAATCATCAGATCTTTCTGAATCTTTTTTCTTCTTCTGTTAAAAAGCTAAGAAATAAATTCATCATCGTTAATCAAAACATAACCTTACTTCCCTCCAAAGGTTGTAAGGAAAGTAACGATACCACTTCCCCAGCATATAGGAAGTGATCATAGAAGACACATTCATCCCCCAAACACATGTTCTTCCCTAAATCCTACCTCTTCCATTCCCAGAGGACTTTTGCATTTATTCATATAGAAAGTGGGGTTCGGGGTCATGGGTAAAGAATGATGGCAAACCTAAGGAACACTTCCCACCAGAAGCAAGATTAGCAGTGAAGTCCCAGAGGTTTTTAAGAGCAGACGAAGAGGTCAGAAGTGTTTTCATTCTCTTCCCTTTCCCTTAACTGAGGGACTGGAAGGAAACCAGGACCTCCCACTCCAGCTGGGCCAGCGCTTCCCACAGGGGCTACCTGGATGCTACTGCGGGGTCCAGGGGAGACTTCAGGGGAGGAGATGCCATTTATAATATTGCATTTTCTTCCTTAAAAAGACACGCAGAGGTCAACAAATGCAGGGATCACCTCATCTCTCTGTCACTCACTGCCTGTGCAGACACCTGCGGTGACCATGAGAATGCAGCCCTCAGATCTCCTGCTGGGGGAGCAGAGTTGATGGAGGCCACACTTGCTGCCCATCCTCAGACTCACCACAGCCTTAGTGCTGAAGTTCCTGGGGGGCTGTGCTCAGCCAGTGACTGAGCACAGGGAAGAATTGATCATGATCCTTTCTGGGGGACTCAGAAAAATCACACTACAGTAAAGATATTTGTATCAGAATGCTC
This sequence comes from Galagoides demidoff, assembly GCA_963574575.1. NCBI lineage: Eukaryota > Metazoa > Chordata > Mammalia > Primates > Galagidae > Galagoides > Galagoides demidoff. Next base: position 88,745 of record CAUYQV010108087.1, read on the forward strand.
ATTGCAGCCCAATTCATAATTGCTAGGTCATGGAAGAAGCCCAAGAGCCCATGGATCCACGAATGGATCAATATATTGTGGTATATGTACACCATGGAATACTATGCAGCCATTAAGAAAGATGGAGACTTTACCTCCTTCATGTTTACATGGATGGAGCTGGAAAATATTCTTCTTAGTGAAGTATCTCAAGAATGGAAGAAAAGGTATCCAGTGTACACAGCCCTACTATGAAACTAATTTATAGCTTTCATAGGAAAGCTATAACCCCATTTTAGCCCAGGAATATAGGGAGAGGGGAGAAAAAGGGGAGGGGAGGGAATGGGGGGAAGGTGATTGGTGGGATCACGCCTCTGGTGCATCCTATAAGGGTACATGTGAGTCTCTCTAATTGTGGAGTGTAAATGTCTTAACACAATACCTAAGAAAAAGACATGAAGGCTATGTTAACCAGTTGGATGAAAGTATTTCAAATTTTATACAGAAACAGTACACTGTATCCCATGATAGTATTAATGTACACTGTTATGATTTAATAAAAAAATTGCAAAAAAAAAAAAAAAAAAGAAAACCCTCAGGGACAATTTTGGCTTGAGCAATCCTGAGGGTTCCAGCTGACACTGTTTCAGCATGTGCTACAGTCTGGGGGTGGCGTCTTTCTATCCAATCCCCCTTCTTCCCCCTCTCCCTTCACAGGGGTCGGACTCACATTGCCATCTGAGGGTGCTCCTTACACTTCAGTCTTTGCAAGTGTTTTCCCCAATAAATTTTTTGCATCTCTAATCTGCTCTCAGTATCTGTTTCTCAGAAGATCCCCAATAACACACCATTGTCCCAAAAGTTCAACCATCGCTAAACAGATAATTCTACGTAAGGTTTAAATTGAGCAGCTAGCCAGGCACTCAGATGTGCCCCATTGGTTATAATGGAAAAGAAAAAAAACTGTTCTGTCAGCATTTTGTGTAAACTTATGACCACATTTAATCACCCAGAGTGTACCTTCGCTGACTACCAGATGTGTCATTAACCATTTCTGAAAAAAGTGAAATAAAATCACCCAGCATGAGAATGCTGTGGAATAAGTCAATACTAACAGATGGTGTTTATTTTGTCACTGCTTGTGTTAAAAAATTACCACCTAGTCCCATCAAATCCATTTCTTTAAGGTGGAAGCTTTATGTAAAAACTGCTACAGAAAATGCAATATTTTATCAGCTGTCATTGAGTTCCTTAAAATATGAGCACTTGTTTTCATGGTTTTCAGTTTTCTAGGACATGGTGCAATACACAGGAGATGGGTTTGTATAAATCTGACACGATGGAGTATTTTGCCAGCAGCTCTGTCTTGCAACATGCAATCTGTTTTGTTTTTTAAACAAAGTTGGTACATGAGTTAGATGGAACACTGGTGTTGGAGGATGAAGGCAGAAATCCCCCAATTAAACAACCTCTGCAAGGCAGTGCGCTCTACAGGTCCAACAATTGGGGTCACTGAAACACGTTATCACGGGCTTTGGAGATGGGGTCACAGAGAGAATCATGGGCGATGATGCTGGACTAGAATACATAAAAAACGTAGGGGGAAGGTTCACAATACAGTAAGAGAAAAAAACGTGAGACAATCCGTAACCTATAATGCCATCTCTGTTTCAAAATGCACACAATGAGAGACAATGTCAGAGAGTCCGGCAGCGGGTTGACTCAAGCCAGGCTGCCTGAGAACAATGTGGGCTGTGCCATTCATTCTCACAGCCTTTATGACATTGCTGAAGTCACTTGGCTGGTCCCTGCCTCAGTTTCTCCATAAATCGGGGAAGAATGATAATGGACCTATTTCAGGGAAGATTAAAGTGTTTTACAAAGTGTCTGGCACATAAAATACGTAAACAGCATTATCATTGTTTTAAATTTGATTACATAGCATTGCAGAGAAAGCCCTAGAAGCCTATTTCTCATACTATCGGTAGTGATTCTTGCCAACCGGTACAATTGCGGGTGATGCAAGTGGTTTTCTCATTGTTTTCTTGTTTATTGTAATGTCTTCTCACCCATACGACAGTGAACCATTTAAAAAGAAAAAGGGAAGGGAGAAAAAGGGAGAGAGGGAAGGAGGAAGAATTCTGACTTGCCTTTGCTGCACCAAATCTCGCTACTATAAATAGTGTGTAATTGGCTGAATAAAGAGGCTTATTTTTTCTTTAAGTTTTAAACTCAAAGTACCTCGATCATTTAGCATTTCTTTTCAAATACCTCCACTAAAACATCTGTGAACTCTCAACCTCGATGCGAGCACAGCGAGTGAGCAAGATTGCGGATCAATCAATGAGCGGCTGGAACAAAGTGAAACCACTAAGGACGTGCAGAAATAGTTTTTCCCTGATAAGTAAGTTAGGACTATAATGTGCTCACTTTCCCAGGGCTTCCATTTCACCCTCCCCTGCTTGGCGATGAAAACTGAGCCATCTGAAAATAATTGTCTCTAGTATTGTTTTGTATATGCATAATTTAAAAAATACTATTATACTGCATAAATATACAAATCAAACTTGTATTTATGCTATAAATATGCAAATAAGTCCAGTGTGGTATTGGTGGCATTTTGATTGAAAGTCATCGACTTAAGGAGATCAAACTTAACTTGTTTCTTGGCCCCCTGCACGACAGCCTGAGTCAATTTTCTCTGACATTACTGGAGAACATCTCACAAAAGGAATAACAAAACACCAATGATCGAGTTAGAGCGGAGATATAATTTTCCCCATATGCTAGACATCCTTTTCGTTAGTTACACATATTTGCAATGTGTTTTTAAAAATCTGACAGTAGCTTTTTCAACAAGTAGGAGTCTAGTGTGAAGCTGAGGCTATTCCGTGCTACCAATGTTCCCCCTCCCACTGGCCTTCAACATGCACTTGGTGGATAAGCAGGGCAAACCCCCAAATACCAAGGGGTGGCATAAGCTTCATTTTTGGAGTTTTCACCCTTTTTAATATCTAAGGTAACAGCTTCTGTCATAGCTCCAGACGTGTCAGCAAAGCTCAAATAGTCTAACCATCCTTTTCCGTTTTTTTTAATCCCAAATAGTTAGGGTGGCCGTTAGGAAAATTCCAGAATATATCTCTGAACATCATCTCATTCTATGAGATTGACCCTTGTGATATTGAATGAAGTTACCATAGAAACGTACCAGGTCTCACTTAATGCTGAGACTTACCTGCTTTTCTACTTTGTAAACACGTTTCCATTTTTAAAGCCCTCAGTGAATCAAAGTGACTGCTATTCAGACACTACCTGGAGAAAACAGGCCCTCCATATGCAGCAAGCTTTGGGTTGGGGAATAAAATATCGGAGAGGAAATTAATCTTAACAAATGTGCTACAGCTCCTTTAAACACTTAAGTCATAAAGACATGCATCATTATTCACCCAAGATAGCAGAGTTTTCCATCTCTAATCTAAAACATTAAGGATAGGAAAAGTCATAGGCTCTACATAAAATGATCTTTTTGGTCATTAAGCATGAATATGCATTGCTTAATCATTTAAGGAGGAAATGGCCTACACTTTTCACATGCATGAACTCAGAGGACAAAGAGTCCTTTGCCACAGGAGGGGTACTGTGGATCTTGGGAGATAACAGTAAGTGATCAATAAATTCTAAGTCTTACTACATGTATGGCACTATTAGAAGTTTTTCAATGCATTCTTTTATTAATATTTAATCTATAGCAATCCTATGAGAAACATATTTTTATTATTCCCATTTTACAGATGTGAAAGTTAATGTAAGTGACTTGCTCACAAGGTAACATCACCACTGGGGACAGTGTTATATTTGAACTCAGGGGATCTTGTTCTACAAACCAACAACTATCTGACTCTACACACTGGTAACCAACTGGAACACCATTGAAAAGCTCTTTGGGCCCTTCTCTCAGCCGTCATTGGCGTTTCCCCTCCTCTCTACCCTTTAATCACTTTTGAAATGGCAAATGTGCCCTGTAGTTAGCATCAGGGTCACAGCTTTTGTATCCGTCACAAACTATCGTATATTATTATGGATTATCTACCATGAATTGCCTCAGCTACGCGGTTCTCTCGACAACGTTCAGAATAAGCTATCGTGAAGAATTTCAACTAAAAGGGCTTTAATGTTTTCACAAAACTTTCACAAGCAGTGGGAACAAGTAGAGGCTCCCAAGTGCGAGGCAGGAGTAGATATTGTCTGGGAAAGAATTACTGATACACTGAATACTGAAATACACAAAATACTTGTCCTCACAACAGCATCTGAATCACCTCAGAGATTCCCTAGGAAAAAGTACAATTAAATAGAGGTGGGAAAGAAGGAGAGATGGGGGAGAGGGGAAGAAGAGGAGGATATTGTTCACTTGCTTGCTTGCTTGCTTGACTGATCCATTGGTTGAGTCAAGATGAAATGTGAAAATCCAGTTTCATGAGCGTGGGGTCTGAAAATAAGAGGGCAGGGTTACTCCAGCAAGGCACATATGGTGTGTGTGGAAATAAGAGGAAGAGATAACTTTTAATCTTCACAGAGAATTTCGTTTTCTCCCTTAAACTATATACTTCAGTCACTTTTCAAAAATATCACTTATAGTCAATGGTACAAACATCACACAATTCCCTTTTCACATTGGTCTGCAGCTGCAAAGTTTACCAGTAATGAGATGGAAGACTTAACTGTTGATGGCTGATAATTTCACATGAAGTTCTCAGAGTCTATTTCTAAAATAGGAAATGAAGATGGCAGTCACCAAGACAGCACTATACACCAAGTGAGAGCTAGTGATCTACTTTCCTTGAGATCTTACTGGAGTTCCAATATGGCCACTCAGAAGCCATGTATCTCTGAGCGAATGGTTTTATTACCTCTGTATGTTGCAATTTTTTCATCTATAATACAGTGATATTAATAGAACATGGATATTGGTTAACAGAACTTGCATGGATTAACTGATAATGCATGTGGACGACATGGTTCAATATAGTTGGTGCTCAATCAGGGTGGGTATTCTTGTTAGGACAATTATAGCAACTACTGCTATTCTTATTATGAAAGGGAAAGGGCTTCTGGTGATGGAAGAAAATAATTGAATGCCCTTAAAATGGCATATAATATACTTTGTTCTTACAACAAAATATTTCAATTAAATTCTTCCATTATTTCCTGACTAGCAAATGCAGAACAATGGACAGGAGTTTTAGGTTGAAAAATCTTCCCTTACATATTACTCAAGCTTTGTCTGAGGACACAAGATTTCTTTATTTGATGTATGACTCATTCTTCCAGAAAACTTACTCACTTACACCACGGAACAAATGTCAGTGTGTGCCCTTTATTTCATTCAGGTAGAGTATAGAGTAGTACATTTTTTTGAGGCTGAAGTCACATGGAATAAACTGAGAGAGTTTCCAGAATGCACAGCCTCCTCCTTTTGCACCAGTGAGAGGCAACTGCTACCCCTGTGCTCACTCACATGAGAACCAAGAGCCAGGTGGCATCATTTGGAAGGGCCATCAACCAATTGGGACAGGTAGCCAAGACTGAGACCATCTGTCTCATGCAGGAATATCCAGTGAGTGTTAAAGACCCCATCAGAGAGAGCTGGGTGTGTACTTTATTTTTCCTCATCAGAATAAATTTGCATGTCTGTCCGGATCTTTTTACTGAATGATGACCCTAGGAGAGGAGCTGGCACTGGGGGTCTATTTGCCAGCTGCAGGAGTGGACCCTCTGGTGAGTCCCACTGCCATAATGATATGGAGGGTGCAATTTGTCCTTTTCTAAAGCTTGGGAAGCCACCAGTAAGCACAATGGCCACCCAGCCACCTAAGAAGTATATTTTTAATCCAAGTACTACATGCATTTTTAATTGAAAAATACTTCCAATTACATTAGAGTCATCATAAATAAGACTACAATGTGTTGGAGAGTGAAGCTGGCAGGCCATTCATAGATTGATTGTTATTAAAATTAGCATTATTATGATTCCATCAATTATTTCTACACTTCAGAACATTTCGTTTTCTTCCAAACCTCTTTACATGCTTCTGTGAGTTTCATTATAATGTCAGGTGCCCCTTTCATAGGAACATAAATTTCGTGTCTGACAAATATGGCTTTCCCTATCTCAGGAAACCATGCTATTTGGGGGATGGGGAAAATGACAATGTTATTTCTAATACAGTCTATGTTTATTCTCTCCTATAAGCCCAATTATCAGCAGCTTTGGGGAATGCATTAGATTCAACCAGATGTTTATATAACAACAACAACACACTCTAGTTTTTTTTCCCCCCCACCCCCCCACACTCCAGTTTTAATTGATAAGCATAAAGGACATTATTCTATTCCAAATGAAAGGCCTTCTTCTCCTAAGAGTTAAGTGCTTTCTGTGCAAACAGGAAGTAGAATTACATCATAGGAACCATCTTTTTTTTGAACAACTAGGACAAAGTCGTATTAAAAATGGCAACGTTCTTCTTGGTAAAGTATCACAAGAATGGAGAAGAAGGAATCCAATGTACTCAATTCTAACATGAAGCCAGTAGGTGATCTAATACATACCCACATAACAGAAAATCTCAAATCAACTCAAGGTGGGGGACGGAGGACTGAGGGGGTGGGGAAGGGAAGAGGATGGGGGGAGTCATCATGTCTGGCACAACTCTTGGGGGGAGAGACAATTATAAGCCAGATGTTACCTAACAAATGTGAACAAGGTAGCAATGGTAACAAATGCAAAAAAAGTATAATTCTTCGTACCCTCAATGAACCTGAAACAATAAATTTAAAAAATAGATATTAAAAACAGCAACACAACAGGGCTGTGTCTATTTTCTTGGCTTTTCTGCTCAGTGAATACTAAAGACAGGGTCTTGCTTGTACTGAGTTACTGGAATAGACAGATAATAAATATTCAACCAAATACACACTATTAGTATAGATTATGATCACTGTCAAGAAAAAAAATAAGTACAGTTGATATTATGACAATCCATTTGTACAGGAGACTATGGTAACAGCATATCCAACACATTAAAAAAGATGTTGTCTGTTTTAATAGTAAGGTCTTGAGATATACACTAGGGGTGCCAAAAAATGCATACACATTTTAACTGATGTTATTGATGTATTGCTTTTTGAAGTTGACTTGAACTATGGTAGCAATGTGTAGTATGATGCTTTGCTCAAAAGGTGGCATTAATCAAAGGAATGCTAGTGTGGCCAAGCAACAGGCAGGACAGACAGGGAAAATGACAGAAGCAGGATTGTCCTTGGAGAAGCACAAGACCATTTTGAAGTGGTACTTGACATTTAAGAACTTCACAGGAGTACAATGACAATGGAGGGGCTGAGTCTGCAACAGAACCTCCAACATGCTGAACAACTGCACTCATTTGTGATAAGTCTGAGATTCATGGCCCTGTGAAACGGCATGGGCAGCCATGCAACTGGATACTTTGGTTAACGTTGCTCAAGCAGTAGTTCGCAGTATTTAGAAGTGTCTGCACACTGATAGTAACCACTTTGAGCACCTCTAAAATTGCAGAAGTCAAACATGACTTGTATTCACCTTTTGTTGCCAGGATATATTGAGGAGTACAATTTTAACAGTTTCTTCCTTTCTTAGAATGTGTACCCCTTTGTTTGGCACCCTCTGCAAGGTTCACCTCCTGACTCTCAGTCCCGCTGTCTCCTTCTATGACTATCATCATTCCTGTGACCTTGACACTCCCACAGAGAGCAAACCAACACCCAGGAGATGCCTCCTCCCAGACCCTGAGCCCTTGCCTCTAGCCAGCTTTTCCTCCATCTCCAAAGAGCAGCCTATGCCACATCCTCCAGCTGGTCACTCTCAGGAGCTGTACCACCTGCCGAAGATGGATTTCAATGCTTACTCCAAATGCTCCGCTGGCTTCTTGTCACCCTCAGTGTAAAATCAGACATCTCACCATGACTCAGGAGCCCCCACTTCTCACTCCCCACCACGGTCCCTCCCTCCACTCTTGCTCTCACCCATGGGCCCCTCCTCCTCCTCAAACGCACTGAGCTCACTCTTACCTCACAGCGTGTCACTCTAGAACATTCTTCCCCAGACAGCTCCATGGCTCCCTGAGTCCTTCATCTCATCCAGGCCTCCCCTCAACTTCCACTGAGAGAAGTACCTGATTAACTGTCCTTTCTAAAAAACCACCCCTGATGTCTCATTCCCACTCTACAGTAAGCTTTAGCCCTTGAATTTATGGGAGTGTGTGGTCTAACTCCTGCTCCTGGAATGTAAACTCCATTCCTGTAAGCCCTAATGTCTGCCATCCTTTACCCAGGACCTTCAGGAATGCCTGGTAAGGGGTAGACAATCGATTAGTTTGTTGATCATCAGTGAATCAATCTATGTACAAATGCCTGAATGGAAACCCTAATTCTTGACCACCACCTTCTATCCTTTAAGCGCTCACTCTGGAACCCTTCAAAAGCTCCATCCACCACACTGACCTTGACTCAGTCATCCTTACCCGCTGTGGCATGATCCATCACCCTTGCCCTATCTCATTTCCTTTCTTACCAGCCTAAATTCCATGTTCTGTTGCTAGAATTAGACCCTTCAAACATGTCAGTTCCCTAATCCCTCTCCCCTCCAACACCCTTGTCTGAAGAAACCAGGACTTATTTCAACCTGGCCATCACTTTCTCTCTGCCTGCACCTGAGCAGCTGAACACAACAAAAGACACATAGACACATACGTGTCACCTGTTTTCACTTCACAGTCACAGCTATCCACCAAAGCCCAGCACCCATCAGCTTTCTCCTCTAAGCTCCCACTCAGCAAAAAATTTTGATAAAATGTCCTCACTACCTGACTTGCTCTTTCCAATGAGGACATGATCTTCTAAAATAATGTACTGAGAAAAGGGAATAGACCAACTGCAAATATGAAAAAACACTTGGACTTGGCTTCTCTGCCATTTTCCTCACAGTGGATACAGGCCCTGTTACAAACAAGAACAGGTTCTTTCCCTGTGTTTTGAATCAAATTCTTTGTTGCACGCTCCAGACCTCACTTCTTTAGCTATCCCTGAAATGTAATACCACCCTCTTTACTGAACATTCCTAGGATCACACAAACATGCTTTAAGGAAAAAACCCTTCCTGGAGCCTGTAGGACTCCCCACTCCCAGCTGCTGTGCTAGCGTGTGGCTTCCCTTCACCTCGAGATTACTAACTGGGGCTGTGTACAGTGGCTCATGCCTATAATCCCAGCAACTCAGGAGACTGAGGCAGAAGGATTGCATGAGGCCAAGAGTTCAAGAGCAGGCTGAGTAACACAGCAAGACCCCCATCTCCACAAAAAAAAAAAAAAGAAAGAAAAGAAAAATTAGCCAGTGTAGTGGCATGAACCTATAGCTCTAGCTACTCATGAGGCTGGGGCAGGAGGATCATTGAGTAGAAGTTCCAGGTTCCAGACCATGCCACTCTACTCCAGCCTGGGTGACAGAGAAAGACCCTATCTCTAAAAAACAACAACAACAAAACAAACAAACAACAACAACAAAACCTACCTGTAATTGCCTATGTTTGTAAAACAATAGAAAATGGTGGTCATCATGCAACTGATAGTATTTTACTCCTCCCAAAAGCACTTTCCTCTCATTTCCATAAGACTCCCTTCTCTTATTTTCCCTAATTATCTGACCATTTTCCCTCATCACTCCTTTACTGGCTTCTCTACCCAAAATGTCAACATACAAGTGCTTTCTGGCTGATCCCATGGCTTATTACAGTGATTTCCACCTGGTGTGCCATGAGAAGAGTCCTAGATATTCCACAAAATTTTTAAATATCATTAGTTAAATTATCGTATTTTTTTGAGATAGGGTCTCTGTCCTCAGTAGAGTGCCATGGCGTCATAGCTCACTGCAACCTCAAACTCTTGGGCACAAGCAATCCTCCTGCCTCAGCCTCCCAAGTAGCTGGGATTATAGGTGCCCACCATAAGGCCCAGCTATATTTTAGAGACAGGGTAACACTCTTGCTCAGGCTGGTCTCAAACTCCTGAGCTCAGGCAATCCACCCAACTCAGCCTCCCAGAGTGCTAGGATTATAGGTGTGAGCCACTGAGCCTGGCCTAGTTAAATTATTTCTAAAAAAAGTTCAAAGCACAGTAAGTATATTCTTTTATTTTTTTCTTGATCAACACAATTTAAGTGTGCTATGGAAGTTTAATTATAGGTTCAAGTGTGCCAGGAGATAAAAAAGGTTGAAGAACACTGGCTTATTCTCTCAACTATTTCTCTACTCTCTCCCATAATCCTACCCCTTTACTTGAAACAGGATGAGCCTTTGTGGGTACATCAACCAACAGAGCAGGGTAGAAGTGGTCTTGACTCTGGTTACACCCATCCTTTTTTTTAGGAATCCAATAGGTTAACCTTCTCTTCCCTCTCCACCAATTGTCAGGGTAAACAGAGATCCAGTCAGGCTAGTCTGCCTCTGGCTTAACCCTAGACTAGTGACCACAATTATCAGAGCCCTGTGGATTTGAGTTTATATACTAAAACCAAAACCTTCTTGATATTCTCTCCTTGATATGAGAGGGCAAAAAAGGAGTTTTCTTGGAGATACTTCATCACACTGGTATATGAACTGAGTTTACCAAACAGTTAAAATAAACATTACAGCTAATTGTGATTATACAGGAATGAATTTAGATTTGACCATGGCTGGCTTCTCATGCACAGATTTCTCAAGATTCCATAATCAAGGATGATTAGGAAAATATTTCAGGCCTACTATTTTGATCTGACGTAACCTTTGTTTTGATGTTTTCTTGTGGGTTTGGCAGGAGGCTGCCTCCCTCTGTAGTGACTCAGTGCTGTGTTATTACAATTTCAGGCAGGTTATCAGTGTCCTCTCTGTGAGTGTTTGTCCCTTTCCTCACAGTGGTGCATTCAGAGTCTCAGTCAGTATCTGGCACACAGTGAACACTCAAGAAGGGAAGAAGGAAAGAGTGCTATTTCCTCAGAAGCGTTAATCCTCCACTACTCATACAAGGGACTTCCATGGTCCCAACCATGGCCTAGAGGTTTCTGAGCATCATAGAAGGTGAAGGTCTAACTACCGCAGCACCAAGAAATTTTGACAAGAAAATCTTTAATAACCGTTTAAGAACATGACATGAGTTCACAATAGGCAAGAGAGATGAATAGAACCTTCTCTAAGAAGACAGATGAATGGCTAACAAATACATGAAAAAGATTTGTCATCCCTAATTATTGGAGAAATGCAAATCAAAATCACCCTGAGATATCATCTAATCCCAGCAAGAATGGCCCATATAATGAAATCTCAAAATTGCAGATGCTGGCATAGATGTGGAGGGAAATGAATACTTTTACACTGCTGGTTGGACTGCAAACTAATACAACCTTTTTGGAAGGAAATATGGAGAACTCTCAAAGAACTCAAGCTAGACCTCCCATTTGATCCTGCAATTCTATTACTGGATATCTACCCAGAAGGAAAAAACAACCTTTTATCATAAGGGCACTTGCATTAGACTGTTTATTCCCACTCAATTTATAATAGCAAAAATATGAAAACAGCCTAAATGCCCCTCAATCCAGGAATGGATAAACAAGCTGTGGTATATATATGCCATGGAATATTATTCAGCCATTAAAAAAGATGGAGACTTTACATCCTTTGTATTAACCTGGATGGAAGTGGAACACATTATCCTTAGTAAAGCATCATAAAAATGGAGAAGCATGAATCCCATGTTTTCAATTTTGATATGAGGACAATTAATGATCTAGTACACAGTGGGGGGTAGTAGAAGGGGAGAGCAGAGAGAGAAAGGAGGGAGGGAGGGAGGTGGAGGAAAGGAAGAGCAGAGAGAGGGAAGGAGGGAGGGGAGCAGGGTCTGGGTGTGTGACACACATCTTGGGGGCAAGACACAATTGTAAGAGGGACTTTACCTAACATATGCAACAACGTAACCTGGTTTCTTGTACCCTCAATGAATCCCCAACAATAAAAAAAAAAAAAGAACATGAGTTAATTCTGTGAGGTGCACATAAAGACACACACATGTATAAATGCACAGGCAGACACAGAAGCATGGAATTTGGGGAATGCGTGCATGGTGTGTGTAATACGTGATCCCCCAGATAGCAGGTAGGCAGGAAGACATCCTGTCCATTCCTGTAGTGTCTTTTCTTCCACATAGCAGAGAATCATTTGTTGTAACCCAATCCACATGCAACCCTCTAGGGAAGGCCAGGTAACAGAACAGTGCTATTCTCCTCACCTACCTATATCTCATTTCTTCACTTTTTCAAAAATAAAATTCTAACCTCTTACCAAACATTCAATATTTATGCAAACTTTTTCTTGGAAGAGAACTGACTAGAAGGATAAAAACATATTTGAAGATATTGGACAAAAATCTAGACTGCTCCCCCCATTAGGATCAATAAACAGATTTGAAATGGGTGAGCTCCCACTGGTGGATGAATGCAAACAAGAAGATCAAGTCAGAAAAGATCAAAAAGTAGCTTCCAACCTACACTGGATGTCCAGTTCTCATTCAGCCAACATGCTACATCATTAAAACATTACCTCTTTATTTCATTGAATGAATGAATGCTTTAAATTATAGTTGCTGTTATTAACGGCCCTTCTCAAGGTCATAAGCCACCTTGGAACTCTTATATATCTCAACATATTTTCTGACAGGACTAGTTTTGGTTCAGTTAACTATACCAGTTTTGGGAAGACAGAGGGTGCAGAAAGGAAAAACAACCTATTTGTAGAAGCTGAGCAGCCACTTAGCTACAGAATTCAGCTTTGAATAAGAGTGACCCTAAACCATAAATGGCACCATGAATTTAACAGGTCATTTAAATATTTTCCCCATTTTTTCAAAAGCTCCAATATATGTGACAGACATAGAGACTATCCCATTCAGAAAGGCTATTTTACTCTGGAGGATTTGTTATGTTGTTAGATTTGAGATGTGAATGGTGAGTGGGGATCTTCAGAGGCTACCTCTATTGGAGCATCTGCTGAGTCAATATGTGATGACATATTATAATCTGCTTCAGCCACATTTGGTTCACTGTTATTCAAAAACCAAAAATTCTGCCTTGCATAATATTTTCAGTGTTGTAGTCATAGTTTTAATCTAAGAAAGCATACTTTAATGATTATCAGGTGATAACCCTTTATGAAAGTTTTGGCTATAGGATGTCCATTTTATGAATTTGTATTATTGGAAGGTGCTAACCATTACAAAAGTAATCTGAAAAATTCAGAAAAGTAGGAAAATAGTAGTTCATTATATAATTATTCTTCCCCTCTTATTCAATATATTTGATGTTTGAGAGAAGGACAACTGGATGAAAAGAAACAACACATTAAATCTTCTCTTTTTCTTGTACTATAATAAATATTAAGTGTTTTCCTTAAATCTGTATACTTTCTTAGTGTTTCTCATACACTATTATTATTTTGAAGAAAGTAAGGCAGTAGTATCCTAATCTATAGGATTTTCTTCTCTTGCTTCCTAGTCAATATTGACATCAATAGGGCTTCACAGAGAAACCTAAATGAAAGCCTGTGCATCAAGCTCTATCTTCCTTTAACAATCATCCATTTAAAGACGTAGCAAGAAAGGTGCTTTTATTTCTCTCAGTTGGCCTTGCCTTTTTGATCAATTTCCAAAGAAGTAATTCAAACTTCTCTGAGTACTTTTCTAAATACATTTTTCTGCTATCTTCTTGCAGAAGAGGAGAACGGTTTTTGTTTGGAATTCTCTGAGCACTCTCTCAAAAAGTGACAACAAAATGAAGTGACAGGAGACTGTTGCAGTGTCAGATACCTTTAGGCCAATTCTTGAATCTGATGGGAAAAGGGACTCTAAGCCTCTTCACAAAGAAACCAAAGAGAACTCAACAACTAAAAGTAAAACAAACATTTTTATTAAGCTTGCATTAAAGAACAGCATTCTACATCTGTTCTGAAGCACATTTTCATGGTCAAAGAAACCATGGATTTTATTTCTATTTGGGACAAGTCATCTTCAGAGGGAATTCTTTCTACTCTCTCCCTGTTGATGATAATGTGTGTCATGAGGGTCTCACTGATTATTGAACTCTGTAAGTTTGCCTCCATTAAAGCTCAAGTTATTTACTTTTAATCAAAGCTCACTTTATTTTCTCATATAACAAATCATTTTCTTACAAGTGGAAATAACATTAATAAATATCACTCTTATCTCAAGCTCCCTCTTACTTTGGAACTGTATAGTTTCTTAAGCATGATGTGGATTTCTGATTAATTCCCACGAGCTCCAAGGGGAAGAAATAAGGACCTTACTGTGCACACAGATGTGTACACAGGTATACCCCCCCACACACACACACACAGGCATTGGGCACATGCTGAAAAAGGCAGGATATTTTGGTGCATTTATTGGGATGATCAAAATTTGCTCAAGCATAAGCAGAAAGTAACTTTATTATATTTCCACAGCTTCTGCTTCAAACCATTCTGTAGGTTCTTCCTTCTCTTTCTCTGGATGAAATATTAGAAAACGTCCATAGCATTTTCATTCATATTTAGATTAACTGTGTTAAAAACCAGATCATTTTCATGTCAGTCCTCAAACTCCCATGAATTTAGAATGTCTTCCCTTCCCTAGTTTATGCCTGACAGTGAAGAGGAGGGTGTGGGGATCTCTGTCCCCAGACTTTCTACCAATGTCCACTGACCAATAGCCTCAGACACTTCAGGTTTGTGGAGAACAGAGAAGGGGAGAACAGTTACTATCAAATTCTGGACCCCTCTTCACACTGGAGAGGTCCAAATACTGACTTTCTCACTATCTCCTCTCTTTCTCTCTCTCACGCTATTGGTGGATTTTTAGAACTAGAACTATTGAAG